>JBBPUL010001303.1:0-10313 GCA_038094675.1 Spongispora temasekensis
GTTGTCCTTTCGAGCCTGCTTTGCCATGGAGTGATGCAACAATGGCGAAGGATCGTCAATGCCATCCGTTACCTCTTGCTCATACTGTCGTCTCAGGAGAGTATGACGGCGCTCTTGTCTTGCAAATTGTTC
The DNA here is from genome assembly GCA_038094675.1 of Spongispora temasekensis. NCBI lineage: Eukaryota > Fungi > Basidiomycota > Agaricomycetes > Boletales > Boletaceae > Spongispora > Spongispora temasekensis. The sequence continues at coordinate 133 of JBBPUL010001303.1, forward strand.
GTGGATAGCCTTCTTATTCGAGAGTCCATACATCTTCTTGATTTGGCGGTGTGCCAGCTCACCCTGTTCCAATATCCATGTCAGACGAGCATTGCAGTAAGAAAAACAAACAATCTAGTTGTTAACTTACGATTTGGGTCGTGAAAGAATCAGTTGTCCCAAATGTCTTGATTGTTTCGACGTAGTCTCCAAGGGCGTGGAATTTGTAAGTCTCAAGGTTGAATTTTTTCGGAAGCGAGGCAGAACGTGCTTCCTTCTTTCGTAGGCCAGCATTAAGCTCGACCACTTCCCTTCTCTGCCGCTGTGCGGCTTCCGTGGGCAATTCGCGTGTAAGGATTGAGGCACAAGTGACTCGTTGAAAATGGCGCATCTGATCACCAAGAGATCGTAAGGATTGTTGGAGCAGGGCAAGAGAATCATCTGTATGCATTCGAAACTTGGCTAACGCATGCCATTCAGACAATCGGAATAGGAGGCGTTGGATGTTTGAGTCATGCACAGGGGGGAAGAGACCTTCGAACACAGGGATGCAACACTGACGGCAACCGCTATTTTGAGTGCTGCCCAGTAATGACAAATCATGACGTACCAGAAGAACTTGCTCAAAAAACCATGCGGGTTGCTGGCTCATGTCTGCCACATCCAGTGGGAAGCAGCGTATCGTGTTGAGACTGAAAGAAGATATTTGAGTAAACCTTTTGGAGCAGTTGTCATAAGTGATCAGATTGCCCAAGAATGACCAAACTCACCGTTCATTGAGCAGGTCAATATTACGAGGATCAATGGCGTATATCATTCGAAGCAGGTGTTTCAAAACCGACTTGAGAACACCCAACTCAAACTCATGTAAAAAATCGACCACTAAAGTTGGGTATAATTCAAAGCCCAGGGGTGATAGTCGCTCGCAAAAAGCATTCTGTATGGCATCATGAAATAGCAGCTAGAAATCGGCGAGGGCACTCTTACCAGCGTCGGAACAAGAGATTCCCCTTTCAAAAGGGTTTCTACAGTTGTGCCTTTCAAGGGATGGCCAAGATGATAGATTGCTTGCCACGCAGATCTGATCTTCCCCGCAAAATATGTTCTTGCTTTGGACGATCTCGCCATAAGATCTCTAACCAACCCAGTGCAGTGGAGTTTTGATTTTGGGATCAGGCAATGAGGGCAGGGACAACACCCTTTGTCCCGAATAGTGGCAATTAGGACCCTCCGACCTTGTCAGCATCTGGTCAGCAAGTACGTGTAAAGTGCTCACTTTTCTGGGTAGTCTGCTGAATAAGTGAAAATCCTGGGGAAAACTCTGCGAGTGATGCCATCGAAACACTTCACCACGATCCCATTCTTGTAAGCCTCGATGAAATCTTTGTCAAGTAATATACTCCAGATCGCGTGTACAAGTTCTCGCTTGCAGTGAGCAAGAAGGTCATGGTTGTGTTTTTTGCCAGATACCGAGGATAAAACCTTTTTTATGGATTTCGGAAGCTAGATTATTTCATGAATACTCGAGAGTGATGCAAAAACAGAAAGAAACCTACGGATGGGATGAACGCAATTGGATGATAACATCCAGACTCTGGGTTAGATCGTGCATACTTGGAGAGGTTTCCAAAAAAAAGGTAAATGGGCCATGCAGACGCATGTCCAAACTGTGCGAGTTGGGTCGAATCAGACCAGAACATAAGGCCTGCCACCACCCTCTCAAGTTTGCAGTCATCGTCTCGCCGTTGCTTCATAATTTCATTGTGGGCTTGATTCCAAGCATCGGAGGCATACAGCTCATCATAGACACGTTGCTCACGACCTGTGACAGGAGATTTCCAGAGCCTCTTGAATGGGGTGAGGTGGAAATCCTTCGATGATGCCTCCGCAAATACTGCACGTATGACATCAAGCACTGGCCTATAGCGGAGACCATCTATGGAGAATGTTACTCCATTGCCTTCCTTCTTATCCTCCCTGGTAGGTATTGAGATGTCGACAGTCACATGCTTCCACCTGTCAATCCCGAACACATCCTCAGGTGGGATTGACTTCTCGGCGGCATCGAACCGTGCTGCCTCCCTAGAGGCATCAAATCTTGACAAGTCCGGAATGCTGAAGTCCGGGGCTTGAAGGACCTCACGGACCAGCCGAGTGGTTTCGGAATTGGACTTGAGCGTACTCCCTGTGTTTTTCCACAACATGAGATGCCAAATTGACATGTTGGGCCAGGGCCAAGGTGGGGAGTAGTTGCTACCTTCACCCTCTGTAGGGCTTGAAATGATAGGCCGGGTCGGTTGAGACAACTCATCCGCAGATAGAAATGATTCAGGATCGTGTGAAGGGCGATGGCGGTAAGCGCGAGCAATGTCGAGTCTGTTGAATTGAGTTGTAAAGGAATCCCATACATGCAAAAGCACGTGTGGAATGATGGATGTAGATGGGCCAGGCTGGGGGGCGACCACAGGCAACAAAGGCTCGGGCAACAAGTCCCGATATCTGGGAGGTTGTCGCCGAGTACGAGGACGAAGGGCAGGTTCAGGATTTGTAATGTCGGGTGCATCACATGTCAAATGTAAAGAAGGTCCATCAAGCACTGTATGGTGTATTGGCTCCAGGGGGGCAGCCTCTTGCATGTCGTGCGGATCATGACTCAACGATACCTGAAAGTATGGGCTTGAGGTAAGAAAATATCAACAATGAAGGGCTCACCTCAGCGATCATTGAAGATGTCCCAGTGTTTGAGTCCTCCGAACAAGTCGGCTGCGTAATGCCCTAAAATACAAGTGAAGTGAGCACACGCCTCCAAGTATTTCATGGCACAGACCTGTACATCAGAGCCAAATCTGGTCCGCTTGCTGGGAGGCTCTTCTGTGAAGAGGAGTGCAGTGTCTGCTCGCGCAAATAGCTCGGTTTGCGCTCTAGCATGGACTTTGCATGTGGACTTATGTTGCGTCAATCCCCTCTGAGATGTGAAGGTGCGACGACAATTTGGATGACATTTATAGTTATAGTTGGGGGCCATCGGTAACGAACAGCTGAAGGTGCTACAAAATTTGAGAAAGCGCCAGAGCAGGGGACGGCATGCGAGTGCTTCGAGTGGTGTCGGAGACCCAATGCCACTGCGACAGTGGGAAAGCAAACGTTGAGGACACGTTGCAATTGAATAAGGGGGCTCACATCTATCGCATGTCGTGATGTCACAGTGATGAGGGTGGCGGTGTGCAAGGTGGATGTCGACATCATCATGTCGTGGTGGCACGAGGGCGGGGATGGGTGGAGATGCCAGGTCGTGAGCAAATTATTGGAAGACAACAGGTCAGTAGAGATAGCTGAGCTGCCAAGGTGAGGTGAGGGCCCATGTTGTGTTGTGACAGCAAGAGCGGGAGTGGTGAGGGACAGAGATAAAGAGGAGTGAGAGTGTGCAGTGGGGACGGTACGATGCACTGACGGTGAAAAAGGGGACTGGGACGAGGGCAATGTTGATGGCAAGGGTGTGCAGCAGCGACAGTATCATCACCCATCGTGCGCTGACAGCGAAGGTGAGGGCAAGGATGGATGAGGCAACGACAGAACAGGGTCAACGACAAAGGTGAGGCCAGTGAGACTGAGAAGATGACAAGGGTGGCAGCGATGACGCAACACACATGATCATGTGTGTTGCATTGTCGCTGCCATGCGCTGAACATAAGAGAGAGGAATAGGGATGATTGATGAGGCCTGAGGATGGGGGTGATCATTGTTATTGTCATGTTGTACCGTCGTTGTCGTTGATGAGTCCGTCAGTGCGTGTCAGCCTTCAAAGCTTCACCCGCCTCACTTTCCGGATTTGGGGGCCTGCAGGCGGGTCTGCACGTGAGAAGCGAAGGGTAGACTGGTGACCGGCCGCCTCTTTCCTTCGTTCTCCTCACTCCTACTGTAGTCCTTGATACATTCGTTTCCACACCCACCCACCACTCCCTCTCTCAGCTCTCGGCCAGACATTCGCTCGACTCACATCTGTCCGAAGCTGCGTCACTTGACTCCTGTCGTGACGAGCTATGCTGTTCAGCGCCCAACCCGCCCACACAGTGTGCTCTCGCCCGACAGGTTCGGGTCCAGTTTCAGATCAGAAATGCCTACGGCTTTTTGCCCAAACCCTCCTTTCGCGTACGTCAGACCTTCCCATCTCGCTACCACCCTTTCATGCAGGTCACGCAGCTCGAACGCAGGGGACCTGCCACCAAACGGGTGCACACATGGAACTGCACCCCCGACCTTGTCCCGTTCCCGCTCTCATCCCATCCCTCTCCTGGGCACATGCAGAACGTGCCATCTCGGGGTCTATGGAGATGACACAACAACGGTGCGTCCTCGACTTTGACCCATTCGTTTCCTCATTCACTGACTCTCCCTCTCCTTCACACATGCGGTTGATATGCCAAATGTGTTGTCTCAGTCCAGTGTGGTAAGACTGGTACCACAGAACGACGATGCTGCCGTAACAGCGTACTGATGACAACGGTGATGATATTGACACCAACAGTGTGTCATGGAGACGGTAACAACAGTGTCGTCGCGACAGCGCCATTACAACAGCCAATGAACGATGACATGACGGTGTACCACACTACCGACGACAGTGAGACGGCAAGGGTGGTAAGGCATCAGCGACACGACATAGTGCGTCATGGTAAAATCGCAGACCGCGACCACAATGAGGAGGACGAGGAGATGGTATAGCGTCAATGACACCGCAACAACGAAGAGGGGACGAAGATGGGGGGAATGTAACGGCGTCAGCGACATCATGACGATGAGGAATGCACACTGATGACGACCTACACGACTAACGAATTTTTTTTGTTAGTGTGTTGTTTTTGTACTACTAACTAGTTGAAATAATCCTAAAGTTGAAAGTTGTGAAAGTAGTAACTGATAAGCTATTTTAAAGATGAGGGTTCAGATGAGTACTTTCAAAGTTGATATCACACGGCACGATATCGAAAGTGCCGTAAAGTGGCTGTCCTGCCAAGTTATCGTTATCAGACCACCATACAGCGTACATTGTGCTACCAACAATCAATCCGTCTTGTAGTTCAGTATCCACCTTTGCAGATCATCCAACCCGGGCCCCGACTGCAGCCCCAGCTCCTCCTCTTCTTTATTGATTTCCCTGATCTCTTTTATCAGTTCTCGCAATTGAAGGTAATCTGCTCACCAGTTGCTAGGTGAAACCTCTTTGCTTTTTTCAGTTCCTTCCAACCATTCACGAAGACATGCTGCCATTGCAGCTCCCCCTAAAGCAAATAGATTATCAAGCGCCTGATGGGGAGAGTTACGGTCAATAAATTGAATTAGTTGCGGCTTCTTGCGACGGGATAGTTGGTCGATTAAAAGTTGGTGGAAATATGGAGCACTGAAGAGGTTAGCGGTTGGGTTTTGTCCTTTCCGGAGGAAATGATAGCCATCCAGCATATCCTTGACCATTTGGCGTGTCCGGGCACTCCCTCCCATGCCACTAGCCGAATTGCGTCCAGCATATTGCTCTCCGAGCCCTGCTGAGGAAAAGACATGTGGCGACAGATAATTTTGCCACTGCTTCAGGTACTCATTCATTGCCCGTGATACTTCCTTCCGGTAATTGTCTGGTTCCTTCCCACCACCTGACGAACATTGCATGCCAATTCCCATCGCCTTAAGAATGATCTCGTCACGATTGGCCTCATCCATGACTGCTTCCTGTGTGGTCATGACCCTCTTGATTTCCCAATGTGCAAAGTCAACCGGCCGTGGCCTTGCTGGATTACGCCTCGAAGACATTGAGCCCAAGGAGGCAACAGTCTGAGGACTTGAATGAGTATGCTGTTGAAAAACCATAGACATCCCGGGCCTGGGCTATCCGATCCAATTAACTTACTTCAGTATTATGATTGACGCTGGCTTACTGTGGTTCCAGAAGCAGGATTAGTCAGCACATGTGAATCCTGTGCCAGTGACGGCTGTGACCATTAGTAAATCATACTGTTGACCCATTAGTGTACTTACCGTGCTGGCCCCAGATGGGGGAAACCATGTGAAGGATCTGAGGTTGACTGGCTATCCGATCCAGTTAATATACTTTGGTATTATGATTGACACTGGCTTACTGTGGTCATTCCGACAGAAGGATTAGTCAGTGCGTGTGACGGCTGGGATTCCAGATACGACCAATGATTACTTAATGATTAGTGATTGGTGTACTTACTGTGCTAGCCCCGGATGGGGCAAACTGCGTGAACGATCCAAAGTCAACCTGTTGCTGTAAACGTGAAGACAATTTCACACTGGGAATTATTGATTGGACCTACCGCAACTGCCCTGTGAGGCCCAGATCGGCAATCTTGCTGTGTCACTGCAAAGGGCTGCTGTTCTGCAGTGTTTTCTATGGCCGTCTCCCGCTGTTGCTAATGGGTCTGATTCAGATGGTCAAATGGACATTCATACTTACAATACCTACAACTTGAAAGTTGGCCCCAGACGCCGGCCCGGAGACCATCGGCTGTGTCATGGTGGGGGTGGAACCAACCCAGGGTTGCTATGACATAAGAAGAAGACATGATTAACAGAGTAAAGATCGAACATGACTTACCACGATCTCCCTAGATTGGTATTGCTGTGTGGCAGGTTGTCCGCCCTGATTAGTTGTCGTCTGCTCAGGCCAAGCGACCCAAGCCTGAGGCTGATAGTGAGTCTGATGGTTGAATGGCGGGTCGTAATTGGAGGACATAAGATCGTGGCGAGCAGAGTGGTGTGGATGGTGTGGATGGAACGCCGTTGGGTGTCCTTGTGCCAGCTCGTCACGGTTGTGGAGGCGTGAATCGGATAGTCCGAGTTGATTTGGCAAGTCGTGCCTGCCATCCTAGGAACACAGTTGGCCGGTGCTTCAGATGACAAGAAATAAGTACCCGATTGTGCGGATTTGGCCACGGCGCAGACATGGTCGCACTGGCAGTCGAGGCTGAGGTGAACTTCAATCTTGATCAGCGGGGCTTCAATCGATCTTTTATTACGTCACTTGAACATGAACGTGGAAACCAAGTGTTAGAGTAGTCAACCTGCTTAATGGGCACACTTGACATTGCACATCATGTACTCTTGATAAGCAATATATTCCAGGTAGAGCTACAACAATCTACACGGTAACCCACGCGGGTATTGGTACCTCGTCCGAGGCGTCGGATTTTTCATAATGTCAGTGAAAAGGGTCTGCCCTAAATGTGTGGCGTGAGACCCGGGTCATCTAGTGCTGACAACATGTCATGGCACGACGACAATGAAGACAGCGAGCACACTGTTCTTGGCTCCTCAAGACCTCACTCCGATGTGACGACAATAACGACGGTGAGTGCACCACTTCTCACTCATGCAGTGAAACAGCGCGACAACCTGACGATGTCGACGACAGTGACCACGTCATCCTCACTGGTGTCACCACCCTCAACTGGCCTTACCCTCACTTGTGCAATCTCGACACACAGCACGACAACCCGTCACAAACGGTGCAACTCATGCACCACTGCATGTCCGTCGACCAACGTAACGGCGAGCATATCTCACCCTCACCCAATCACAGGGACCTTATCATGCAAGGTGCGGCACCACAATGAACGATGATGCTGCTGCCGACCATGACCACGTCACAAGGGGCCATGGTGACGACGATGACGACAATCACCAGCGGCGCCGCAACGCCAATTGCTACTGCGACGACAATGCAATGATGCAACCCGAACCACCAATGCCACTGCGCAAGCGCCATGGGGCTACTCAGGCGACGACGGCCATGGAGCCACGACAACGACGCGATGCCACCGTAACACCAACTGGTGACATGGACGACAGCGCAACGACAATGCCGCTGCGACTACAACACACAACGACAACAAAAACGCCGTTATTCATGCCATGGGGCCAGGGCCACGATGATGCGCCCACTATAGCACCACGGAGCCACAATGGCGACGCTGCTGCAATGCCTGGGACTACGATGACAGCAACAATGTGATGCCGCCAAAACGCCAACTGGCGACATGGACAACAATGCGATGACGATGCCATGGAATCACAACGACAACGACAACCCTGCCTCAACGCCCGGGGCCACGACGACAACGCGACGATGATGCTGCCACGACCACGATTAACGACGACGAAAAATGCCACAATGCCATGGGGCCAAGGGCCACAACGACGCGCCGATGCTGACACCAAACACCACGGAGCCACAACGACGACGGCACATACCGCATGCACAGTCACAGGTACCGTACCCACACCTGCTGCCGCAACGCCACGGAGCCACAGAACCCATGCCAATGACGCGACGCCTCGGGCCTCTCCCTCTTCTCCCTCCCCTCCCTCTCCACCCAGCGCACTCGGCGTGTCCCAACGGACGCGTACACGCCCCAGGCGCACCTTTCCCTCTCCCTCTCCCTCTGCTTCCACTCAGCGCATACGCCCTCCCTTTCCCTCTCTTCTCTGCTCCCTCTCCACCCAGCGCACTACCACCAAACGACATGACATCACAATAACACGGTGACGTGACGACAACGCGGACGACAACGACAGACATGGCGAGACGGGCGATGACAACTTCAACAAATGTGACCGACACAACGTGCACCAACTGGTGCTGCCACCGATGACGACGTCATGCTGTGGCACTGACATGCCACGACGGGGTGGGAACAGGACAGGGCGATGATGATGACGACACGCTGTGGCATTAGCATGCCATGATGCCACGAATACTGGGATGGAGATGGGAACAGGAAGGAATGCTGCAGACGACGATGACGGACCCTGATACTGTTATATTGTAATTAAACAATCTGTAGCACCAGACTTGGAGTGTCAAAATTATGGCCGTGTGCTACAGCCATATTTCTTTTTTGCAGATGCTTGTGCAAGTTCCTGCCCTCTCCCACATCAAATGCACCACATGGCGGTGAGCAGGTGAGACACATGGTCACTGATGACAACTTGAAGACCAGCACTGACACGGCGAATTCGAACACGAAATGCGCTGAGCTGACTCGGACAAAGCCAGCGGACAGGTTGCACAAACTGGTCAAGATCCACCGAGAGTCATGCCACCTTTGTCTACCAAGCTAGCCCTCGTATGCCGTGTCTCCTGATTGTCACTCACTGCCTTCGCACTTGGTGCTCCCAAACCATTACTTAATACCTCAGTTCGTTCCCTACCACAAAATCATTATTACGCATATGGCAGAACCCTGGAAAGTACTGATTACCAGTGGCGAGATGTTGCCAATAACTACCATAATGTGGACAACGCGAAAGGATAGTGTCAAACGCTGACCAGTTTGTATGTTAGATGCTCACAGGATCAATACTGCATCTAGGCGATAACAATTACTCATATTTTATAATTCCTAGTTTAGCCTTACACTGGTTTACGTTGTTGTGTGATATTGGCAATATTTGCAATGTTATGCATGGTAAAATCATGCTAGGGTGGCGGTCCTGATGTTGGCACCCCCGATGTACAACTCGCCTCCATCTGAAGTAAGTTTGATTGAAAATACAGGATTAATCATCTGGCGATCCTTGACGAGCGTCTCGAACAAGGGGCTAGCGGGGGAAGTTGAAGAGGACAGGAATGCCAATCCCAGCACGCCGTCCGCAGGAAAATGTGGTTTTTGGAATTCGGTTGGATATTTCTCTGCAACGCAGATGGTTTGAGCCTGTGCCTACTCACTGGTCAGAGATAACTGGCTCAAGAATAGAATAACCACTAGAACATACAGTGAATCCACCAATGGTCACGCGGTCAGCGTACTGCAGTCCTCTGACCGAGGCATCTATCACAGGAAATCGTATGGAAAACGACCGCCTTAGGTTACGGGCAGACTTGTGAACGTTGAAGAGATTGTGACCTTGGCAAGATGTACAGGTGTCTGCTGGGATGAACAAATTGCTGGGATGAATCAAGCTAAATTCCGAGAAGAGAGAGAACGAGATCACCAGTGGTCACTAAGGGGATTCACTTACCCATAACTGGTGTCAATGGAAACTGCAAGATGATCGTCGGTGAAATAGTACAATCCAACGTTGGGGGAACCTCTTACCTTTGAATATCTGAGGAGGATTGCCGACAGCAATTTCGGTATACCAATACATTGTATCGTCAACATGTTGACACGTCAGATGAATAGCGG
>JBBPUL010001304.1:0-10296 GCA_038094675.1 Spongispora temasekensis
CTTCTTGTATTCTAGAGAGCGTCTTTGACACTCTTTTATACTCTACAGGACATGTTTGTACATATGTAGGAAACAGATATAACTAGAATATCAAATATGAGTGAAACGACATATGTCAAGGTGGAACAACATGTGTATGTATGAAACAACATATGTCTATATGAAACGACATATTGTCAGTACAGAATCCTAATCTGTATAGTGTCCATAACAGGGGTTTGACATTTGTCATCTGTCATTATGAAACGTTTCATGTTACGTTTCATGATCAACATATGATCGACACTTCTCTGATGTTATTTGAAATATGTCAGGGATCAATATGAATGTTAGGGTAACTGACATCATTTGATAATCATGATTGACAGATGTCAGGGACATGTCAATTCATGACTTGTCTCAACTCATTAGTTGGTATTAGCTCGACTATGCTTAGTGCATGTAGCCGGTAATAGTAGTTGGAGTGTACCAACTTCAATAGGAGGAGGAGGATGCTTTTGTGAGGGGAACTCACCAATGTGGTAAGGACATAACAGACTTTCATGGAATACTGGATGTATCAATTTCCAGCTCTTGTCCAGTTTAATCTGGTATGAAGCAGATCCAACTTTCTCGATGATTTTGAAAGGTCTGTATCTTTTATTGTCCAGTTTCTTTGCCAGTAGGTCTGATCTGATATTTGTTCCTTCCAGAAGAATGAGGTCACTGGGTTGGTAGTTAGGGCATTCCTTAGCAGTTCTATCATAGAATTTTTTTTCATATCATCTTTAGCTCTTTGAAGTGCCTGCATAGCTATTTCCCTTGTGACTTTTAATCCCTCAACAAACTCTCTTGCTGCTGGTATCTTTGTTTGTCTCCTTAGATCAGGAAATACTGTCAGTATGTGTCTGTTATTCAGAAGGAATGGTGCACTAGAACTTTTCAATTTTCATGCTTTCACACTTTTACACATCACATATCACTAAGACCTAGCCTATGACATAGTTACATGCATAAAACACATGTTCAATAGTATATAAGTAGTCGAATCCTGTAATGTATTCCTTAGTTTCAATATTCTAAAGCTTTTGCTCTCTTTGAGTGATAGTGAGGAGCTCGACTCTAACAAAATATCGAAACTCCTCTTCATCGCCGGTCTCTTTGATCCCTGACACCCCTCCTGTCTTATCACAACCACTTGCTTACATCACAATCTCTGCCCATCGTCATTTCCTTCAAACATGTATGTACATGTCCTCTCATCTCCTTTTCTTTCTAGCGGTCTTCAGTGAGCATGCAGGTCTCAAAAGCCCAAATCCCACTAGTGGAGACTCTGTACTGTCCAGGGTACATCCAATCAAGAGCGCACTCATATATTCCCTCTTTCCCTGGTTGATGTGACTTCAACTTGCCAGCATCTGATTCATCAGACAGAAAAGATCTCGCAGCTCCCAGTGATAAGGGACAGCTTGGGTTATTCCTGCGAACTATATGCATAGCTGTGAGAAACATTTGGGGTGCATATGCAAACCTTGTTAGGTGTTCCCAAAGAGTGTGGTTCGAGGTTTACCCTCACCAGTTATTATATTCTGGTACAAAATATAGTTGCTACACCCACATATTGCAGCACAGCAGGACTTTCTTCAGGATTTAGATGAATCACAGTCTCTTCATCTCTAAATAAGATCTGTAGCCTTGGTGAGCTAAATTGTCAGCCATAGCCAGGCAGATCCCCAGCCCCCCTCTAATCTCTACTCTCCCATCTGAGTGTAGGTGTAAATGGTGTCCTCGTGAGGCACCTAAGTATTCTCTTCAAATCGAATTCACCCAACTAAATCCCACTCTTGGCAACCTCCCCTTCTAATTATGTCCTTCATCTCACACATAGAGTCTAAGAGGCCTATTCGGTCTCAAAACACCCCACCTCCTCATCCATCACACGTTGCTACTACAATGGATAAGTTCCATGCCATGACAATGGCTTAGACCATCTCATATTCTGATAATCCTGCAATGGCCAGTCCTCCCCCTATTCTTGTGATCGAAACCCCCTTACCACCAATGGTGCTGTCCACACTGATCCCGGGTCCCTCATGGAAACCCACATCCTCCTTGACCACATGACCTCCTCATGCCAACCCACTCGCCTCGCCCTTCAGGGTCTGCCTGCCACAGGGCCCTTCATCTCCACTCGGGTCAATGCTTCTATCACCTGAGCCTGTCCACATGACATCCTACATACTAAGACAACCCTCCACCCCAGTGCTTCCTCATGTTGCACTGCTCCCACCAATCGCTGACAGAGATATTAGCAAATCCATTGCAAACAAGCCAAGCGATTTTGATGGAGAAAAGTCATGCTACATTGAATGGCACAGGACCATCTTGATCTACTCAGCCGGTTATATGAGAGAGCCTTCATAAAGGCAAAAGATCATGATCACACTGTTCTACATAAAAGGTGGTGCTGTGGGCAAGTTCACCCAACACTTTATCCTGGCACAGGGCCACAAGTTGAACCAAATGTTGTATGATGAATTCTGCAACAATCTTATCAAAAACTTTATGCCATCAGATGTTAGGTGGTCCATGGAAGCAAAGCTTCGCTTGCTTAAACAGGGAGCCAACCAAAGCATCAAAGAATACTTTGTCGAAATGTCACAGCTGTGCCAGGAAGCCGGCTATGACTACATGAGGCAGGGATGCCTCCTCATTTCCATTGCCAGAAATGGCATTAAAAACAGTATTGTGGAATATGTGGAAAGAGCACTCCCACAGCTACTGGCAACAGAGGACATACAGCAGTGGGAAACTGCAATCCACATTCCCTTCTTGCTGTCCTAATGTAGAGACAACTGTGAAACCAAACTCTAAGGAAACCCCAAGGTTCACTGCCACTGGAACACAGCCTGGTTCTGGCATGCTGATGGACATCAGAAAAGCATGAGCTGAGGGACTGTGTTTCAAATGTGGCAAAAAATGGCCATGTGTCGAACATCCTCCTAAGAAGTGCCAAGTGCATACTATGCAGTTTAGGGAAGTAAACATAGAATACATGGATGCAGATGGTTTGAAAGCAGCCATGGACAAGGAGGACCAGGGTTTTCAAAAAGGAATGTAGATAGGTCAACAACTACTCCTAAGCAGTTGATAGTTTCTAGCAATAAATATTCCGTTCTCGAGACTGAAACTACTGGTGAGACCTTTGAAGTACAATTAGAGAATGAAAAGGTGAAAGTACTCAAAAGGAGAAGTAAGGATATGGCAGGATATGACCTGTTCACAACAAAATCAATGACCATAGAGCCAAAGAGTCACATGCTTATCAATACCAGCCCAAAAATGAAAATCCCAAAAGGGTATTATGGACGCATAGCACCCAGAAGTAGCCTAGCTACAAAAAAAGATATAGATATAAGCGTTGGTGTGATAGATGCTGATTACTGAGGTGAAGTAAAAGTCTTAATGGTCAACCAAGGAAAGGACATGTTTGCAGTAAACGAAGGCGATAAAATTGCTCAAATAATCTTAACCAAGATCATGACACCCGAGGTAAAAGTAGTGTCATCCCTCAATGATACCGAAAGAGGAACAAAAGGTTTTGGATCAATGGGCATGAATCAAATCTGAATTCTGCAGTGTCCTAAAGTCCAAGCCACTAGGGACTCAAAACAAGATGTGAGGCCCCCTGTTAAGGGCTTGAAACAAACGACACCAGTTAAACCTCTGGAAGAAAAGGTGTTTGGACAGAAATCATGACTATGAAAAAACACAGCAGACCTATGGACTGCACAATGGATCAAGCAGACAATAGACCGAGATGACACACAGCGGTCCTTACATCACCTGAGATCCTTCATGCATGAATTATGGTTATCTGAAGTCAATACAGCATTAATCAGACAAATAAAGGGAATGAATGAACTTGAGACTCAAGTAACTCTAAGGGAACTACAGAAACGACCTAAGTACATTAAAGGTGTCTCTAAAGATCCCACACTTGAGATTGAGGTCGAAATTATAACCCCTGAAAGAAAAGCCATCTCCACCAAGGCTCTGATTGATACTAGATGTACCGGGTCTTCCATAGATCAATAATTCGTTAAAACACATGGAATAGAGACACATCCATTACCATGACCAATACCAGTCTATAATGCAGATGGAACTCCCAACTCCAGTGGACAAATCACAGAGTATTAATGGATATCAATGATGATGATGAACCAGAGAAAGATCTAGTATTCTGTGTGAGAAACATCACTATGGATATTGCAATCACACAAGGAAAAGCCAAAGCCAATGCAACCTTCGAAGAAGTCATACCTGAGTGTTATCATGACTACAAAGATGTGTTTGCGAAGAAAAACTTTGATAATCTTCCACCACATCGACCTTAGGACCATGCCATCGATTTAATCAAAGGAACACATAAGATAGATTGCAAAAAATACAATCTCATGCCAGATGAACAGATAGAACTGGAAAATTTCATTGATGAAAATCTAAAGAGCGGATGTATCCATCCTTCCAAATCTCCATTCACATTGGCATTCTTCTTCATCAAAAAGAAGGATGGTAAACTCAGGCCTGTCCAAGACTATCGCCACCTTAATGATATCACCATCAAAAATTGCTACCCTCTCTCCCTCATACAAGAGCTGGTAGATAAGTTGAAATCAGTGAAATACTTTACAAAGTTGGACATCCGCTGGGGATACATGTACAATAATATAAGAATGAAGGAAGGAGATGAATGGAAAGCCACGTTCTGCACAAACCTCAGATTGTTCAAACCCCTCGTAATGTTCTTCGGACTCACAAATTCACCCACAACATTTCAAACAATAATAAACCATATATTCAGAGACTTAATATTTAAGGGAAAAGTCATCGTGTACATGGATGAGAAACAGAATACTTGGGTGTGATCATATCCCAGGATTCGGTCCAAATGGACTCCGGCAAAGTCAAAGGTGTATTGGATTGGCCTACTCTGACCATGCACAAACAACTCAGAGGATTCCTCGGATTCTTAGACTTTGCTAAACTCGCCCTACCACTAAATGCCCTCACATCCGAAAAATAAGAATTTCTCTGGTCAACTGATGCTGACCAAAGCTTCCTTGCACTCAAAAATGCCATTTCCTCTGCACCTGCACTGCACCTTCCCATTAATAATTCTGCCTTCCATGTCAAAACAGATAGTTCAGGAATCAGCATTGGAGCTATTCTTAGTTAGAAGCAAGATGATCGCTGGCATCCTATCGCCTAATCTCGAAGTCCCTATCTGATGCAGAATGCAATTATCATGCAGCAGATTTAGAACTCCTTGCGATTATCTTTGCTCTCAAGGAATGGCAACAATATCTTCTCGGTGCCAAAGTTCCTTTTATCATCCTTACCGACCACAAGAACTTGGAATTTTACAAACGCCCTCAGGATTTGTCTTGCCATCAAGCACATTGGTATCAAACCCTACAGGAATATAATTTCACGATTGCACATCATCCTGGAAAAACCAACCCTGCTAATCCTCCGTCCCAGAGGCCAGACTTTGAAAAGGGGATAAAACCTTTAAATTCCCAAGTTACCATCATCCCACCTCATAAAATTACCCAAGCATTTATGAAATTTTCAGATCTTGCTCAACAAATAGAACAGGGTCAAGAACAATGTGAGGAAAAGGTGTTGAAAGGATTAGCAGAAAATGGAAATTGGAATAAAAAGAACAATGTAATCTATTGGAAAAATCTTGTATATGTACCACCAGTGTCAAATCTTTGAGAAGAAGTAATTATCAGAAATCATGACCATCCTATAGCCAGTCACCCCAGAATAAAAAGAACAAAAAATCTTATTATGCAAACATACTATTGGCCAGATATACATAAAGATGTAGAATTATATGTAAAAGGATGTGATAAATGTCAAAAAACAAAAACAAAAAAATATAAAAACACACCCCTCTACCCGAACGAAATCCCTTCCTATCCATGGGAAATCATCTTTATTGACCTCATTGGCCCTCTCCCCAAAAGCCAAGGAAAAGATGCCAACTTAATGGTAGTCAACAGGTTCATGAAAATAATTCACCTCTTCGCCGTAACAACAAATATCACATTCCTAGGAGTGGCAGAGATGCCATCTTCCCCCTACATGGCACACCGAAGAAGGTGATATCAGATCAAGGACCACAATTTGTATCCGAGTTCATGAAGGAACTGTACCAGATGTTGCATATCCAAGCAAACCTGTCCACCGCCTACCATCCACAGACTAATGGACAAACCGAACAGATGAATGCCGAAGTTGAACAATATTTATGACTTTACATGAATCACAGGAAAAGCGACTGGGCAGAATGGATACCAATGGCAAAATTTGTGCATAATCAAGCGCAGTCGTCATCCACTAGTTATGCACCATTCCTTCTAAACAACAGACATATACCAATGGTATTTCCTGACTTAAGGAGGCAGACGAAGATACTGGCAGTGAGAGAATTCATCAAAGGATTAAAAGTCACCTGGCAAATCGCTACACAGGCACTCCAAAGAGCCAAGGATGACATAAAAAAGTTCTACAACAGAACAGCCAAGGAGCATCCTGATTACCAACCTGGTGACCTCATTCTATTAGAGGGAACAAACATTCAGTCAGACCACCCAGCAAATAAATTGGATGATAAAAGATACGGACCTTTCAAAGTTATTGAGAAAGTTAGATCTGCTTCATACTGGATTAAACTGGACAAAAGCTGGAAATTGATACATCCAGTATTCCATAAAAGTCTATTACATCCTTACTACATTGGTGAATTCCACTCACAAAGACATCCTCCCCCTCCTCCACCAGATATTGTATCAGGAGTCCCAGAACAAGAAGTGGAAGAAGTCCTAGATTCATGTGAAAGAAGAGGAGGAATAGAATATCTTGTGCATTGGAAGGGCTTTCCATGAGAGGAATGAACATGGTTGAAGGAAAAAGAATTAAAGAATGCCTCTGACATCATCAAAAATTTCCACTGCCAACACCCAATGGCTCTATGTCCCCAATCCACCATGAAACACCGCACTACCCTATTCGAACAACCCAATTTCCTTGAGTATTGAAAATGCTTCAATAAATATCCAGACTCTATGTTTGACATTCTGCCAGTCGAGGATGACTTGGCCTTGAAAAGGAGATAATGTTAGAACTTTTCAATTTTCATGCTTTCACACTTTCACATATCACATATCACTAGACCTAGCCTATGATGTAGTTACATGTGTAAAACACATGTTCAATAGTATATAAGTAGTCAAATCCTGTAACATATTCCTTAGTTTCGATATTCTAAAGCTTTTGCTCTCTTTGAGTGATAGTGAGGAGCTCGACTCTAACAATAGCCAGTAGATGACAACTGTGCTTGATTATGCATGAACTCTGCCATTGGTATCCATTCTGCCCAGTCACTTTGCCTGTGATTTGTGTAAAGTCGTAGATACTGTTTGACTTCAACATTCATCCATTTAGTCTGGTGATTAGTTTGTGGATGATAGGCAGTGGACGGGTTTGCTTGAACTTATCAGAAAAACTTTTAAGTCATAATTAATCTGAATAATTCTTTAAAAATTATAATATAGCAATAAATGCATTTATTTCTTGATATCCATAGTTATACATATATATTTAATATTGTCAAATAGATATATCTAAGAACTCATTTGTGAATATTCACTGAGCATATAATGTCTGCCAGGGATTATCTACCCTTATCTAGCATTATAATCTCTTTAAAATTTTTTTCCCATGGGTAGGAGGGGATTTTATTAGGGTGGAGAGGCATATTTTTATTTTCTCTTTTTATTTTTGTTTTTTGGCATTTATCGCAATCTTTTACGTATTTTTCTACATCTTTGTGTATTTCTGGCCAATAATATGTTTGCATAATAAGGTTTTTTGTTCTTTTTACTCCAGGGTGTCTGGCTATAGGACGATTGTGATTTCTAATAATTACTTCTTTATGAAGGTTTAATACTGGTGGTACATATATAAGGTTTTTCCAATAGATTACATTGTTCTTTTTATTCCAGTTTCCACTTTCTGCCAGTCCTTTTAACACCTTTTCCTCACATTGTTCTTGACCCTATTCTATTTGTTGAGCAAGATCTGAAAACTTCATATATGCTTGGGTGATTTTGTCAGGTGGAATGACAGTGACTTGGGAATTCAAGGCTTTTCAAAGTCTGTCCTCCAGGACAGAGGATCAGCAGGGCTGGTTTTTCCAGGACAATGCATGATCATGAAATTGTATTCCTGGAGAGTTTAATACTAATGCACTTGTTGGTGAGACAAATCCTGAGGGCATTTGTAGAATTCCAAGTTCTTGTGATCGGTAAGGATGGTAAAGGGCTTTTTGGCATCAAGAAGGTAGTGTCGCCATTCTTTGAGAGCGAAGATAATCACCAAAAGCTCTAAGTCTGCTGCATGGTAGTTTCTTTCAGCATCAGATAGAGACTTGGAGATATATGCAATAGGATGCCATCTATTGTCTTGTTTTTGGCTTAGAATGGCTCTAATACCAATTTCTGAGCCATCCATTTCAACATGAAAGGGGGATTTGTCAATGGGGAGATGTAGGGTGGGCACTGATGAGATGGCTGTTTTAAGTGCAAGGAAGCTTTGTTTGACTTCTGGTAACCAGAGGAATTCTCATTTTTCAGATGTATGGGCATTCAGTGGTAAGGTGAGTTTAGTGAAGTCTTTGATGAATTACCTGTAGAAGTTTAAGAATCTGAGGAATCCTCTGAGTTGTTTGCACATTGTAGGGGTAGGCCAATCTAGTACACCTTTAACCTTGCCTGGATCCATATGAACTGAATCATGGGATATAATCACACCCAAGTATTCTGTTTCAAGGGTCTCAAACTCGCATTTAGTGTGTTTCAAGTAGAGTTTATTATCCTGTACTTGTAACACTTCATGGCTACAGTGACTCCAAAAACTGTTTCAATGCCTAACCCCAAACTGAGGTGCACAGCACCCCACAATCACCTGTGGAAATTTCGCTTAGGTTTAGTGGAGACAAATAAAGTACAAACCCTTGGCTACAACTCTGCCCCTTAGGTCATGTGATTTAGTTCAGGGGCTGCAGAGATATGACCATTTCAAAACAGCAATACCATTGGGACAGTTTTTGGACTTTTATTATGCAGTATAGAATCTCAGCTATACTTGGTATTCTTTGGTGTTACAAATATAGATATACATACACACATTGTGTCTGAGTTCTAAAACATTCCCACACCTCTTTGTTCTTTACCAGTACCATCATGCAATCACTCTCTGCCACCCAAAAGAATATCATTCTCTCCCAGCTTTATGCTGGTCATTCTATCTGCTCCATTGCCTCTAGCACTGGTGTAGGCATTGCTACTATATCTAGACTTCATTCTAAGGAGCGTTCTAACCTCCAAAAATCTCTTGGTGATTGCCCATCAAAGCTTTCTTCTGCCAACATTTGTCATGCTATCCATCTCATCTCATCTCAAAAGGCTGAGAATGCTGTCCAGGTCACCAAAGCACTCTCCACCATCACCAACCAGCCTCTCCATCCCAATACCATCTGCCTCCACTTGAAAAAGTCTGGGATGAAAGCTGTAGTCAAGTCCAAATACCCACTACTTTTTGCTAGGCATCACAAGAATCATATGGATTTTGCTGTTGCTTATAAAGATTGGACTATAGAGGATTGGAAGAAGGTGATATGGTCTGATGAGACCAAAATCAATTGTCTAGGGTCAGATGGGAGGAAATAGGCATGAAAAAAGCCAGGTGAGGGGCTCAGTGATAGGTTAGTACAAGAAACAGTTAAGGGGGTGTATGATTTGGGAGGGAGTTGGTTATGCTGCTAAGATTGATGGTAGGATGGATGGTGATCTCTACCTTCAGATTTTGAAGGATGAACTGCTAAATACTCTGTAGTTTCATGATCTTAATCCATCTGACATTATCTTTCAGCAGGATAATAACCCCAAGCATATCCATAGAAATGTTAAGAGATGGCTACAAAAGCAGGATTTTGAGACCATGGTATGGCCTGCACAGTCTCCTGACCTAAACCCCATTGAACATCTCTGGAGTTATCTCAAAAGGAGGCTGGCAGAGTATGAAAACCCTCCTAATGGAATTCACCAATTGTAGGAGAGGATTCAGGAGACATGGGAGGGAATACCAGTGGAGGAGTGTCAAAAGTTGATTGAGAGCATGCCTAGAAGGGTTGAGGCAGTGCTCAAGGCAAAAGGAGGATATACCAAGTACTAATACCCA
>JBBPUL010001305.1:0-10287 GCA_038094675.1 Spongispora temasekensis
ATAATATTTATATATTCTTATGTTAATATAGATGATTATGTAATAGTATAGTCAATAATATATCTTATCTTATCTTTATATAATTGATATTAAGATTTGAGAATAAAGATAATCCATATTAACAGTGGGGACTCTGAAACAGAAATGCATCCTTTAGGAGGGTATGTGCTTGGACTTGAAGGTTGAGGCTTAGGCTTGAAAAAGGCTATTATTCTTTGCAGCAGCTTGCAAGTATTATTCCCATAAATAAGTTGATGTGTGGCCAGCCCCTGTGTATGTTGATATTGATCATGTTGGCAACCTTATCACAGGTTTATTATCCTGCTCTGGGTCTATAAACATTATTTTTACATAATAGGGGCCTTTTTAAAAAATATACATTTATATTAATTTGACCATGTTTCCTTCTAAAATTTCAATCTGGGACCTTCTGACTCAAAATTGAGCCCTTGGCAGAGGTGCTCCCTTTGAGTGAGTGCATGCTACTCTGCTTATACAAGTACAGTGACTCCAAAAACTGTTCCAATGCCTAACCCCAAACTGGGGCACACAGTGCCCCACAATCACCTGTGGGAATTTCGCTTAGCTTTAGTGGAGACAAATAAAGTACAAACCCTTGGCTACAACGTTGCCCTGTATGTCATGTGATTTAGTTCAGGGGCTGCAGAGATATGACCATTTCAAAACAGTAATACCATTGGAACAGTTTTTGGACTTTTATTATGCAATATAGAATCTCAGCTATACTGAACTTTATTTGATGTTATTTGGTGTTACAAATATAGATATACATACAAACATTGTGCTGACATAAACCCCAATGAACATCTTGTTAAGCTCCTAAAGTTTAGGGGCTTCAAGTGTTAGGAGCTTTTGGAACACTTGGACCACCTCAGGACGACTCTGGAGTCCACTGTAAGTAACTATATTCGAGTACACAAAGAAACAAAGAGTTGACCTGGATCCAGTCCACTGTAAGTAACTGAGAAGCGAAAAAGTGGGCTCCAGGGATGAAGTAGCTAATGTGGCAAATAATAGACAATAACTAGAAAGCCACATCGGAAATAGCCGAGCTTACATAAGCGTGACTGACGTGTGACAATACTAGTGATAATTTGTCACAAATGCTAGTGTGTGACTTATTAGTAACGAGTGAGTCACACTAATGGTGATCAGTAGTGATCAGTAGCAAGGCCATAGAAAAAGATGAAAACTTGTAGGGCAGGCAAAGCGACCCTGTAGAATCGAATGGTAATAATTAGAAGTTAGAAGGAGAAGTGGAATCACCCATATTAACACATCTCTGGGGTTATCTCAAAAGGAGGCAGGCAGAGTATGAAAACTCTCCTAATGGAATTCACCAATTGTGGGAGAGTTTTTGAAGTCACTGTATATAGCAATGACAGGAATGCATCAAGACAGAGTTTCCTAGACCAAAAATGCTGCTAGGCCAAGTGGTTTCAATGAGGGGAGAGCAAAGAAAGGTAAGTAGGGCAGCAAGTGACTGTCAATGCACTGAGCGACTTTCATTCCCTAGGCAAGACACAGAACTCACTTACAGTGGACTCCAGAGTCATCATGAGGTGGTCCAAGCATCCTAAAAGCTCTTAAAAGTGAAGCCCCTAAACTTTGTTGATATGGGTGATCATGTTTTGATGGAGATAGTGGATGTAAGAGTGGAAGGCACAATCTTCTCTCTTGTATGATGCTGGATAACAGGCAGAGTTTGTCTGAAATCACCACTATGGAGAGTAGTGATGCCTCCAAACAGATCATGAAGAGAGTGCTCCACACATTCATATAGTGATGCTGAGAAGCAACCTCATCCCATATGATGAGAGCAGTCTGCTGGAGAAGCTGGTGGTTGACCTCATCCTTTCTGATATTGCAAGTACACTGGTTATGGTAGGGAATGGGGATCTTGAAGCGAGAATGAGTTCTACCACCAGGAAGAAGCAGGGAGGCAACACAAAGCACAATCTGCCCTCTTACACTGACAGAGGCAGCAATGAGTTTGGCAAATAGGTTTTGCCACAACCACCTCCACTGTGAATAAAATATAAAAGACCCAGATCATAGAAGAAGAAGTGCTACCAAGTCTTTACTACCTGGCTTTGTAGATTCAACTCTTTGTGTTCGCTGGCTGCTAAACCCTTTACTGGGCTGAGACCTCTAGTAGCACTATAGAGTTGAGACCTGTTTGCTGGGGCTGTTTCTCCGCCAAGATGTGTTATCACTTCTTTGCTCTGTCATACTCTGTGACTGGAGAATCTTTTAGTCACTGCTGACACCAGGTAAAGTAAGGCAATTGTGTGTGCATTCTGGGCTCCCTTTCTGAAGACCTGAAGACCTCAAAACTCTCTTTGGACTCTTGGACTTTTGGACTTTCTTGGACTCAGATTTGACTTGAGCGTCTTTAATTAAATTTCCAAATTTGATTAGAATTTAATATATATAGGTCTTCACCACCTACTTCTCCTCAACGTGCTGAAAGCACTGCTTGCCAAGCTGAGCGTGATCAGTGTGTACTTGGTTCTCCTCCATCCCATTGCCATCTTCAACCTGCTTCATCAAATATACCTCCTGCTTTAGTGGTAAGTTTGCTTTAATCTTTGCCTTTGCTTATATCTTTAGATGCATCCTCCTGTTCTCGTAAACCAAAATCCTGGTACCTAGGCACTATCAACCCTTGCTTTCAAAATGCCTTTCTACCTCAGCCTCCATATACCACCACCACCACCTGTAATTTTTTCAGCAGCCTCTAATACCACCACTATGTCAGCCATTTGCTATGCCACAGCCACTAGTTTTGCCTCTTCCACAAAATGCTCCTATTAACTACAATGCCCAGCTGTATGAAAACTTCAACAATACCCATTAACAGCATTGTAACTGGCTATACAACAACAGCTTCATCATGATAGACTTTTACAACAGCACCAACAACAAACGAGACTACAGGAGCTTGAAAGACAAAGGATTCTGCTGGCAGTTGACTCAGTAGCTATCTCAGGCTTTACTTTCAGAGGCTTTAAGAGAGTATAGTCAATGTTCTGGAGAACAACATGAACAAGATCAAGCAAGACAGAACTCTCATGTTGATACACAAACCAAGACTCTCTCATTCAGACTCTGGCTCAGATTCTGATACAGTCTGTACTCAGACTCAGACTATACAGATCCAGACTTTCCTCCTGGTGGTAGACCATATCTTGAGCCCATTGATATTCACTCTTTGGGTCAAATGAACATACTACAGGCTTCATTTGGTGATCCTCAGGACTTATTTTGACTGGGGAGTCTCATCAGGTCCATGGGCTAGTTTAAATATCTAGTAGTATGGAAGTATGACTAAGATACTTGAGCCTAAAGTATCAAGGCACAGTTCTCATGTCAAATAAAGTTTCAATCACATGGTTGTCCATGTTTGGGAAGACATGTAATGTGGGAGTAAATCTCATTAATGGGTGACAATACCTGGGAAGCATCTATGGTTAAGCCCAATTGGGAAAGCATGGTTAAGTAGTTACTATATTCCCTGATGCACACTAGGGTGACTTAAATCAGGCTTATATGTTCAGAAGCTTACTAGGAAGGTTTCGGCTTGTTGATGGTTATCATACATGAATGGTACATAGTGTAGCTTAGCTGCCGAATGGCATTGTTAGTACCTCCAAAGAGGCCACTGCATGCTCACTCAAGATGACAGATCCATCTCGTCCTGACATGTTTCCATTGAGCTTTCTTGCGACGTGAAAGCACTATTCACATTCCAAGAGAAGAACTTGGCTAACATTGTCTGATGGGCCCTTGCAGGCACTGCAGCTCCAATACCAGATGGGGTATTATTCCCTTCCGTCATATCGTCATCTGACAGGTCAACATATTCTCCATATGCTTGGTTCTCGTCCCAAATGGGAAATCTATTTATGTTATTCCAGGAGTCAAAATCGTTCCAGTTACTGTAAGCATCATAGAAGCGTATGGCCACAATATGCACTTTTTCAACTCTCTTTCCTCGGTAAAGAGGTACTGGGACTGGATGAGTGAGAAATGCCATTGCATCGCCAAATCTCCGAAATTGCATGTACACTTTCGTGAGGCCAGAAGTTATCTGCTGCCAATAACCCAATACTCATAATTGAGCATACATAGTGTGTCGAAGGTCTTATCCCCTTCTACACTGTACCAGACATTCTTCGCAATGAGGGGGTGAGCCTCAGTGGATGTCGGAGTCAGTGATGAGCTCATCATTGTTGATAGATGGCCAATGGGGAGGGGTGGTGGAGGCAGGGGACATGGTGGGTTGTGAGGGAAAGCTGTCACAGTACAAGTCCCCTGTTATATATGCCTCACCAGTGATTCAAATTGTTGGGTCTACTTTCACACAACCATTTGTTCAAAAGCGCTGCATCCACACTCACATAACGGAAAGTGTTGCCAACGTCCATGCTGTGCCCTCCACACTTAGTATGGGCCTGATGCCATCAATTCCAAGTGTGGTCTCAACAATAATGCAGGGTTGCAATTAACTCTGGAATATATAAGAGGGAACTTCTGCTGCAGTTGCTCTTTCTCACAAACCAACATGTCCTCCAACTCTACCACCCCTCCTCACTGGCCATCTGTTGATGATAATGAGCTCAACACCGACTCTGATGATGATGTCTCCACTGCAGTGGCAAAACAAAGAATGGTCGATAAAAGAAGGCCATTTTACTGCTTTCTATGCGACCTTCATTGGTGGTGAAACCAAACTCAACCTCAATCCCCCCTTGTGGATCCACATATCGATTGAGACTGGATTTCCTCCACCCCTTATGTTTCATATGTTAATATGGGTGATTCCACTTCTCCTTCTAACTTCTAATTATTACCATTCCATTCTACAGTGTCGCTTTGCCTACTCTACAAGTTTTCATCTTTTTCTATGGCCTTGCTACTGTTTGACATACTCCTCCTCTATTCTATTCCTCTGCTAATATTCTTCTGGCCATCGAAGGGTTGTAGTCATTCCATAAAAACATATGTTTACCTTGTTTACAGCAGTTTGCGGAATTATTGGCACTTTGCGTGAAACGGGAAAGATTAGTAAGAGTCGCGAGTCATCGTGGACTTAGTAGAATTTCGTGTTTGCGCACCTCGCCGGGTACGCACCAATTGTAACCACGTTATTCTCCTCTGTCGTATCTACCATGGACAACAGGAAGATATCCCCTGACCTCAAAATGGCTGCCATTCGACTCTCAGAACAGGGCGTCCTCTCCACGGAGCAAATCCTAGACTGCATTGGCTTCTCCAAGCGCACATTTCATCGCATCCGCCAGCTCTACCGTGACACTGGCGACGTCGTACGACCATGGGGTGACCTTGTCGGGCGTCCAAGGTCATTGAACATGACAGACGTTCAGTATCTCCTGGAACTTGTCCGTCATCGCCCGGACCGCTTTCTTGCTGAACTCGACACTCTCATGCAGCACAACTGCTTCATCTCTGTTCACTTCACGACCATCCATCGTGAGCTTTGTCGATCCAATGTTTCCCTCAAAAAACTTAGAAAGATCGCTAGTGAACGCAATGAAGATGTTCGTGCTGACTACATGCGGCGGGTGGCAGAATACACCCCTGAACAGCTTGTTTTCATCGACGAGACCTCCAAAGATGAGCGCACACTCTTTAGACGATATGGCTGGGCCAAGAAGAGCCGCTGTGCCACAATGAAAGGTGTCTTCGTACGGGGACGCAGACTGACTGCGATTGGAGCGAGGTTGGAGCTTATCGGAGATGCGCACGAGTAATTGCGCCAGGAAGGTATCGAAAGGTTTGTCACTGTCGAGCTCGAGGCTTGAGCCAAATCCCTTTCGTTTCTTGATGTCGTCCTTCTTTGCTTCGGATGCAGGGAATATAGAGATGTTGTATGCAACTTTCAGGGGCATATCTGAGACAGTAGAGTCATTAGCGGGATGATTTTCTGCGTCTGTGGGGAGTCAGAGACTCGATGGATACCATGGCACAGAAAGCATATATGCACACTTTTGCCTTTCTTTGCATCCTTTCGGGTTTTCGCTCGTGTAGACTTCGGTGCCTGAGCTTCTTGAGTTGGTTTCAGAACAGCTTCAACTTGTGTAGGGTTCACAGCCAGATCATCGCTGTGCAATTCATCCAGCTCAAGGTCAATGTTGTCATGGTGATCGGTGTCGTGATCAATAAGGGTGTGTCGTAAGCCTGAGGATTGAGCTAGAGGTTCGAATAGGGAATCATCATCAGAGCTATGGATGATTTCGACGCTCTTGTATTGACACCTTGCTACCATCAGGGGCCCAGGTGGTGTTGTGCAATTGAGGAGACCAGCGCCAGTGGTTGCTGAGGTGCGCAAACACGAAATTCTACTAAGTCCACGATGACTCGCGACTCTTACTAATCTTTCCCGTTTCACGCAAAGTGCCAATAATTTCACTAACAGGTGTAAATCCCTCGCCTCGCACCCATTCCAACAGGTATCCTGTGACCTTATCACCGACCTTCCTTTGTCCAATGGTTTTGACAGCCTATTGGTCATGGTCAACCACGGGCTTACTAAGGGGGTAATTCTCTGCCCTATCAAGAAACAGATCACCGCTGAGGGGATAGCAACCCTTTTTTTCCACAAAGTCTACCATCGTTGGGGCCTTTATGACAAAATCATCTCTGACTGTGGCCCACAATTTGTGTCTACCTTCACCTGCGAACTCGGAAAACTACTGAAATATGACCTCTCTTTATCCACTGCCTATCACCCTCAATCTGACGGAGAAACCGAACATGTCAACCAGGAGGTTGAAATGAACCTCTGAATCTTTTGCGGGAATAACCTGACTGCATGGGCTGATCATATCACCCACGCAGAATTCACACACAACCACCGCCCCCACTCTGTCACCGGCAAATCACCGTTTTATCTCATGTACGACTTCGAACCCCATGCCCTCCCCACGGTCCTCGCAGAAACACCACTCCCCACCTTGAAAGAACACCTCAAGGCCCTATCTGCAGCAAGGAATGAGGCACTTGCTGCCCATGAACTCACATGCCAGGTGATGGCATCCCACACATCCCGCTCCTTCACCCCATTCACCAAGGGAGACAAGGTGTGGTTAGAAGCAAAGAACCTCAACCGCCGCATTGCGAACCCTAAGTTCGCACCCAAAAGGGAAGGACCCTTCATTATCACGGACATCCTATCCTCTCTGACATACAGACTCCAACTCCTGGTGACATGGAAGATCCACCCCGTGTTCCACACTTCTCTCTTATCGCCCTATCATGAAAACAGCGTTCACGGCCCAAACTTCCCGGCTCCACCCCTGGAGCTAATAGAAGGTGAGGAAGAGTATGAGATTGAGAAAATTCTATGCCACCAAGGAACACCACGTTCCCGCATGTTCCTGACCCGATGGAAGGGCTATACCGCAGAAGAAGACTCCTGGGTTCCAGAACGGAACTTGAAAAATGCTAAGTCTGCCCTCCAAAAGTATAAGAACCTCCACCCAAAGGTCTTCTCTCCCTCAAAGCATTAGCTTCCTCCCCTCGCAATTCCTTCTATCGTCTTCGCCCCCTCACCTCTACGTTTCTCCTTTACCATGTCCAATGTCTCACCCGTATCCCTCTCGTCGCCCTCCTCCCTGTCCCTTTCGGTACCTTCTATGGAGGACCATCTTACTTCGCCTCCATGCACCCCCTCTCTGCCATTGGCCCACGCTCCTCATCATGAGGATGCTGTGGTACTGGCAACGGACGATATTCCTCCTAGCCCAGATGCTGCATATACCATCCCCGTCCTCGACCTGCCCGCCGACGCCCCAACCCCAGTAATTTCGGTTGACATTCCCCTGCATGCCCACGCCCTTCAGTTCTCAGACCCCACCAATGACAAGCACAGTGTGCTCCACAAGTACCTCACTGACCCTCACATGTTTATGGGGATTTCAGCCTTCACGGACCTATCCTCCATATTTTTCCTCCTCTACATGGTCTATCTCCAACTAGAGCATCTCCCCCATCTCTTTTAGGCCCTCATTGGTAATGAGCATCATAACACTGCCCTCACCAGAGCCTCCATCCGCAATATCCATTCTAGGATTATCGGACATGTGCATGATTTAGCCCATCATTTGGGTTACTTAGAATTTGTCCAAGATATTGACCGATACCTTCGGGAAACCGCCGCGGTCTCTGTCCCTACCAATATCGCCATCTTCGACCATAACATCTGCTCCCCCTCCCCAACGACCTCAGAAATCATTCACGATTCGGTCCCCGCAGTCGGCAGCACTCCCAGTGCTTCCTCCTCCCCTCTCAATCCTATGGAAGCACTAGCCATTGATGCTCTCCAAGTGTGCTTCGACTGCATCCAGGAAGCCACGATTCAATGACGCATCCTATAGGGAGACTTACCTTGCCCTAGCGACCATCACCATTACCAGGACTCTTGTTTCATTTGTCACCGGCTCGGACATATTTGGGTTCACTGTCCCCACTATACATGCCCCTTCTATCACCGTCACTCCCCTGGCCACACCTAAGCCACTTGTCCCTTCTGCAACCGTCATTCCCCACCCACGTCCTCCTCTTCCTCAGCTTCCTCCCACAGTTCTCACCACTCCCGGGGTTCCTTTCGGTCCCGTGCCTTCCGCACTTCCGGCCGCTCTCAGCACTCTGGCCGCGCACTTCCAGTACCTCCACCTCGGTCCCCGCCAGCACTGAATGAGGACGACGACTTTTGTTTTGACTTGGTCAGAGAAAGCAATATGTGTGGATCACCTATCGGGTCTTGCCGAGGTTTATAAAGTGGTCTCACTAGGGTTTTGACCCTACTAAGGGGGTAATGTTACGATCGGCCCCTTTTTCTTTCTTCCTTCACTCTCTTTTGCCTTGTATTACTTAAACACGCACAGCCCTTCTCTTTAGTCAGCATTCTCGGCTATGCATTTCCTTATCTCTTATTTCTAACTCATGCGTTCCACGATGTTCTGTGTAGTTCTATTGCACACAGCCTTCTGACTCGTTTCATGCTATATGTGACTCATTTCCCCTTATCTCCAGTTACCTAGTTTGGATTCCTCTCTTGTCGAGCTACTGCACTGCTTGGTCTGTGCGCAAGACTCTTTACATATAAATAGGGCATAGTACAAGCGATGTAACCTCAGCTTGAGCCTACTCGAGATAGCAATCTATTGCGTCTTTGACCCTCTCACTCCCTCCTCTGCTCTCCCCTCGTGCCACTTGGCCTCACAGTGTCTTCGCTCGAGGATACTCAGTCTTCATCTCCGACGTCGCTACATACTCACCAAGGCGGAGTAGTGACCAGTCTCTGTGCATTGCACTCAGGACCTATGCCCCTCGTCTTTGCCTCGTAGCTTTAGGTTGCACATCGAGTCTACGGCTGATGCTACCCGTGCCTGTCATAACACTTACTCCCTCTCCTAACAACAACAATAATACTGCTGAGGAAGATGATGCAGCCCACCACCACCACCATCAGTAAATCACTGATTTACATATACAGTGATCCACGGTCACTTGAGCCAGCAAAAATCATATGCTTTCTAACACACAACAACACCATATAAATTAGATCAGATGGTCTAAATATTATTATTTATGCATGAACTATACGTACTAAAAAAATAGAGAGCATCCACACTGGTTGAATGTGGTTTTTGTCTCATCGTGTTATCGCACATTCCCGGTCACTTGAGCCAGTCCAAAAGTAGTATATCAGCGCATTATGTAATTATCTCAGCCATCTTATCACCAATCAATGTTTCAGTCACTCAGCACCACTGCTCTCGCTTCCACTCCCACTCTCATTCCCGCTTTGTTCACCACCATTCCCGTCATCATTGAAGACTGGCCTCGGAAGTGGTCCCTCGAGTTTCCCAAGAACTGGCTTTTTGCAACCAATTCATCACCCTTCAGCCTTTGCCTGGTCCCTTTCTGCATTCCATACAGCAAGCGCTTCTTGGTGTGCATGGCGGCAGGCATTGTTCCTCTCAACGCGTGAGCTCTCTGCTTGTCTCCAAATTGAGACCACTTCTGCCCTTTCATCTCTCTTTTTGCATTGTTCCTCCCGGTTCCTTTCCTCCACTGTCTGCCTCTTTTCGTTCTCGATGACTCAATTATAAAAATCATCGCCAGTCAAATATCTAGGAAGGCCATCCCCCATCAATCTGGGCTTCTTTGCTTGCTTGGTATGCTCCCTTTCCTCTTGTGCAGCTAGTTGACCCTTTACCCGGCTGCAATAGATGG
>JBBPUL010001306.1:0-10282 GCA_038094675.1 Spongispora temasekensis
CTCATGGACAAAGATGATGATGAAGACATCCATGTAGAAGCAGTGGAGGTAAAGGATTTTTGAAAGGGAGGACCTCTTCGACTCAAGTACCTCCCCAATATCTTGTTTCCCATGTGCCTGTACTAATATCCACATCAAATAGAGCTATGTGTATCCCCATTCAGCTCATGGTACCCTCATACACTATGAAAGTCATTGACTCTCCTGCTCTCGTTGACTCAGAAGCAGAAATCTCCTGCCTTAACTGGGCCTTTGCCTGAAAACATCGACTCCCTCGGACCTGCCTCGAGCAACCGATCCACGTTCGCAATGTGGATCAATCCACAAACTCCAACAGAGATATCCTATTCTCCACCAAACTCTATGTCTCTGTCGGAGAAGGAGTCACCCAAAAGGTGCTCTTTTACCTTATAAACTGCAGCAAAGAGAATGTTATCCTTGGCCTCTCCTGGCTTCGCCTTGCTAACCCCACGATCGACTGGAAAAATCAAACCATCTCTGTCCCCGAGATTCTTGATGAATCTGCAAACCTATATCACACTTATGTTGCTGACCAAAAGCGACATAACTCCCACTACCATGCCCCATCTTTTCAAGGATTTGGAGAAACTTCAATTTGGTGTGTAAACACCACACCTGAAACCCACAGACACCTACACACATACCTGGACATCCAGTTGGAAAAACAGTGGCAGCATCAAACCCTCAGCCACTATTCCATCAACTGTGTCACCCGAGGAGTACCATATATCCTGACTTACCCTCAGCTACCATCACCCACTATTCCTAGGCTACTAAACTTGTGGAAAAAGTGGGGACTCAAACTCAGGAAGTTACCTTGCCCCTGGAGTACTCTGATTTTGCCAAAGTCTTCAAGGAAAAGGATTGTGAATCCCTCCTCCCATCACGACCATATAATCATGAGATTAATCTCGATGAGTCCTTTGTCCCAAAGATCAGGAAAATATACCCCTTATCCCCAGATAAACAGAAGGTGACCAAGGCCTTCCTTGACGAAAACCTTCGCTCTGGGAAGATTCACCCATCCAAGTCTCCACAAGCCTCCCCCTTCTTCTTTGTCAAAAAGAAAGATGGCAAACTTCATCCATGTTAGGACTACCGATACTTAAATGAACAGACTATCCGAGATGCCTACCCCTTGCCCCTTGTCTCTGACCTCATCGACAAGCTCAAAGGAGCTAACGTCTTCACCAAATTTGATGTCTGTTGGGGATATAACAACATGCACATCAAGGATGGTCATCAATGGAAAGGCACCTTTATCACCCACAAAGGCCTTTTTGAACCCATGGTCATATTCTTCGGCATGAACAACTCCCCCTCGACCTTTCAACATTTCATGAATGACTCATTCTGAGATATGATCGCTGAAGGATGGCTTGTCATTTACATGGATGATTTGCTCATTTTCTCACCCAACAATGAATCCCACACCAAACACACCTGCTATGTTCTCCAATGTATGATGGAACTAGACCTTCATCTATGCCTGAGTAAATGCAAGTTCACCACCCCAGAAGTGGAATACTTCGGTATGATTGTCAAACCAGGTGAACTTGCTATGGACCCGGTCAAGCTCGACAGAATCACCTTATGGCCAGTCCCAAAGAAAGTCAAGGACGTGCGTTCCTTCCTAGGATTTGCAAACTTTTACCGGTGTTTCATACCCTCCTACTCCAATGTCGCCCATCTCCTCATCGACCTTACCAAGAAAACCACTACATGGCTTTGGACTCCCCATTTCCAAAACTCCTTCGACAAGCTTAAGAAGCTTTTCCTCTCCTGACCCATCCTTCATCTCCCAGACCTCACTAGGCCCTTTGCCATAGCAACCGATGCATCGCGAGATGCCACCAGTGCTATCCTCTTGCAGACCGACTCGAATGGGAATTGGCACCTCTGCTCTTACCTCTCTCAGTCATTCTCCCCAGCAGAATGAAACTATGACATCTTTGACCAAGAGCTCCTAGCAATCATCCGTGCCCTTAAGTCTTGGCACCACTATCTTCATGGCTTACAGTTCCCCATACAGGTCTTCACTGACCACAAGAACCTGATGTACTTCCATCAACTCCAGAATCTCAACCATTGACAAGCGCTTTGGCTTCTTGATCTTGTAGACTTCGATCTCGCAATGACTCATGTCCCTGGCTCCCTCCTTTCCAGCCCTAATACCCTCTCCCGCCGCCCTGACAGACTCTCATCCAAGTCTGACAACCAAGCTGTCATCCTCCTCCCTGTGACCCTTTTTGTCCATGTCATTGACTCTGTCCTTGCAACCGTCATTCAGAAACACTTAACCGATGATGAGCTGGTCACCCACCTTCGTGCTGACCTCGAAGGACCCGCCACTGCCCCCAACCTTCACAACTGCCTCTCTGATTGGCAATTCTGGGAGAACCTCCTTTGCTATCATGACTATGTCTACATCCCTAAACCTGACCACCTCATGATCATCACATGCGCCCATGACCACCCCTCCACCGGCCACCCCAGTTACCTAAAAACCCACCAACTTGTCGCCTACAACTTTTGGTGGCCTGGTTTTGCCACCCAAGTCCATCGCTATATCGAGGGTTGCGCCCTTTGCCAGCAGAACAAAGCAAACACCCACTCCACCATCCCTCCACTCTCTTCGATCAAATCCCTTGCCTCCTGTCCCTTCCAACAGGTCTCCTGTGACCTCATCACCAACCTCCTGTTGTCCAATGGTTTTGATAGCCTATTGGTCATTGTTGACCATGGGCTTACTAAGGGGGTAATTCTCTGTTCCACAAAGAAACACATCACTGCTGAGGGTGTAGCAACCCTCTTTTTCCACAAAGTCTACCATCGTTGGGGCCTCTATGACAAAATCATCTTAGACCGTGGCCCACAATTTGCATCCACCTTCACTTGTGAGCTTGGGAAGCTCCTACAATACAATCTTTCCTTATCCACAGTGTACCATCCCCAGTCTGATGGTGAAACCAAACACATTAACCAAGAGGTCGAAACCTACCTCTGAATCTTCTGCAGAAACAACCCGATCACATGGGCCAACCACATAACCCATGTAGAATTCACACACAATTACCACCCCCACTCTGTCACTGAAAAGTCCCTGTTCTACCTCATGTACAGCTTTGAACCCCATGCCCTTCCCACAGTCCTCACAGAAACTTCACTCCCAGCCCTAGAAGAATGCCTCAAGGCACTATCTGCAGCAAGAAATGAGGCACTCACTGCTCATGAGCTCGCATGCCAGGTGATGGCATCCCAGACATGCTGCTCATTTACCCCGTTTACCAAGGGAGACAAGGTGTGGTTAGAGGCAAAGAACCTCAATTCCTGTATCGTGAACCCTAAGTTCACACCCAAAAGGGAAGGACCCTTCATCATCACAGATGTCCTATCCCCTTTGACATACAAACTCCGACTTCTGGCAACATGGAAGATCCACCCAGTATTCCATGCTTCTCTCTTATTGCCCTATTGCAAAAACAGCGTCCACGGTCCGAACTTCCCAGCTCCACCCCCGGACCTGATAGAAGGCAAAGAAGAATATGAAATCGAGAAGGTTTTATGCCACAGGAGAACACCTCATTCCCACATGTTCTTGATCTGATGGAAGGGATATATTATCTTATCTTATCTCGCAGCACCTATTTTATCTGTAGGCCTAGACTGGTATCACGTGACCTATGATGTATGGTCTGGACCATGACATCATCATGACATCATTGCTAACTGATGCATGACATTATACTTACTAAGTAGCTTTAGGGTAGCCCTTCTGTACTTGGTCCGTGCATGATAGTCAGTAGTATATAAGGTAGCGTACTTGTGGTAGTCACTCCCCAGTCCTATATTGCAAGTGTTGTTTCTTATAGGGGAGCTCTTCTCTTAAGACTACTTCCCTTCGCCCACATCGATGACATGGTGTAAAGATCCTTAAACGGCTGGGAGGAACTAGGAGACTAAGTTCTCTAGTCCTGGCCATCAGGAGAGAGTGTGGGCGCGATGTGTTCGCCCAACAGAGATTCTGGGCAGAGGCATCCAGAAACGGCGCGCCCGAGACGACTACAGATGGTCCCGATGTCCGACCGAGGTGACGTGGCTGAAGCCGAGGCTTTAAACGGGGCAGCCGAGACATTGCGCCCGAGGTTGAGAGAGGAGCGGCTGGGACGTGCGGCCGAGCTTGACTGGTTAGCGATAAGGGGAAAGCGAAACCAAGCGTCCCTGAGGTGGACGAAGAAGGGCGGTGGTGGAGAAGACGGGCGGCGGTGAAAATAGCGGATGTTGGCGGTAGCGGCAGCGGTGGCGGTAGATAAAACGGTCAGTAGTCATTCCAAATGGTTGGTGATGAATGTGAGCTAAAGGAAGCTGATTTCTAATTCTGAAGGACAAATCTTTATAGTCCCGGGCATTCCTGAGACTGCGAGATGTAGTGCGCGTATTAAGGAACTATGTAGAGTAACATGCGACGAGAATTATTACATAATGGCCGAGTGGCAACCGCGATACGTAGTAATTTGGAATAAAATAAAAGGGAATTTGGAATAAAAAGGGGCGTTACGAGGGGGCCGATGGAACAGGCACGTGATGTACGGAAATGGGCCGACTGCTATAGTGAGGTGCCGAGGGTTCGGCCGTGCGCTCTGTGAGCTCAGCATCATGCGAAAACGTTCAGAGAGCGACGAGGAAGGGAGGCTGAGTTTGCAGAGCGATAGCGGGCTCCTGGAAAGTGTGAAAAACACCCGGTGTAACCGTAGAGGCGTACCGCGCTCTACATCCGCAGGGGACTTGCTTCTGACTGTCCCCAGTCAGGTCCACTGGCTTAGTCAGCACAATGCGGAGTTCGGATTGCGTGGTGCTCAGTTGTGGTGTCGGAGCTGTGTGTCAGTTACTCTCCTTCTTTCACTTCAACTCCCAACATCTCTTCCCCAGTCGATGATGCCTCAATTCCAATCCCGGTTCGACAAGCAGCGCGCGCTCAACGACACGGGCCTCCTCCACCGACAGGAGGTGCACAAGTGGTTCAAGTCGGCCACGGAACGCGTCGAAGCCATCGCCAGGTCGATGCCCGACAACAGGGAAGATCTCGAGGAGGAGCAGGAGATGTGGGTGGGCGAGTTCGGGGACGCGATGGTGCGTGGCGCGTAGGCTTCGGGTCGACGCGATTACTAATGGTTCAGTAGGACCAATGGGACGTGGCGCAAGCCGAAGCTGAGGCTCTTGGGCTTGACTCTGAGCTCGAGGCTGACGCCAAAGTTGCGGTCATCGACGCGGAGCACATCCAGGCCGAGTGGCTGGAGCGCGCGAGGCAGAGGGAGGCGGCAGCCAGGGCCGCAGAAGAGGTGTGAGAGCCGGCCCCCATGCAGGGGACTGTGATGGACGTGGAGGAGGTCCAGGCCGTGGTGACCAAGGTCAGCGAGACCTCGGAGGTTCGCTCCTCTGTGGCCGAGGTTAGCGAGGCCGTGGGCGGTCGTTCCATCGCGTCGTCGAGCCGAAAGGTACGTCGGGAGGGTTGTGAGCACGGGCGAGTACTGATGGATAGCAGCGGGGGCGCGAGGACGACGATGACGACGAGGTCGTGTCGGCCGTCGTGCCGAAGAAGCGGACGACCGCCAGCACGTCCAACACCGAATGCCTGGGCCCGTGCACGAAGTGTGTCAAGGTCAGGGAAGCCGGGTCCTGCATGAAGGGTACTGGTGCCGCATGCGCGCAGTGCCAGTCCCACAAGATTCGTTGCAGCTGGTCGACCGATCGTGCGACCCTGAAGAGGCAGAGGCCGGGGACGATGCCCACGGCGCTTCCGGCCGCCGGTCGCGTGGCGGTGGTGATCGCGCGCAAACCAGGTATGTCCCTCGGTCCAAAGCTTGCTACCAGCTGACCGTTCGACAGGTGCTCGGCCGATCCGCGCAACCGCCAAAGCTCCCCGAAAGCAGGCCGAGTCGCCGGTCGTGGTCAGCGACGAGGACGAGGGCGACGAAGAGACCCCAGTGAAGGGCAAGGGCAAGGCGAAGGAGGTTCCACCCCCGAGTCGAACGACCATCAAGCCCTCGGTCGACAAGGCCCGGAAGCAGCTCGTACGCCGCCTCAACATGGAGACTTGTGAATGGCTGGCCGAGTAGCATATCGAAGTGGGCTTGTTGCACCACTTGAACCTGCAGGCAAACCTCGCCAGCACCGAGGTCTAGGCGAAGGTTCTCGACTACGCCGAGGGTAGTGTCGGTGCTAGTGTTGGCATTTGACATGGTTATTATATGATCTGAGCGGACGGGTAGACCGAGTGTCTCCCAAATCCGTTTTGGCATAGCGACGATCTCGGATCCCGAGTCGAGGACCGCTCGGAGGGCCCTTTCGGAACTGACCACTAGCATGTCGATGGATCGAAGGGGGAGGCTATGATGAGCTACAATGAGCCCATCGTTGTTGGTGTTGAGCTTGTCACCCCACTCACACTGAATGGTGTCAGGGTCACGGCCCGAGAGCTCG
This sequence comes from Spongispora temasekensis, assembly GCA_038094675.1. NCBI lineage: Eukaryota > Fungi > Basidiomycota > Agaricomycetes > Boletales > Boletaceae > Spongispora > Spongispora temasekensis. Next base: position 6,502 of record JBBPUL010001306.1, read on the forward strand.
TTCACCTGGACTGTGTGCATTGCGAGCGGGACACGCTTCAAGGTGGTCAAATCTTTGAGCTGTTGGCGAATGTCGGTAGTGACCGACAAGAGGTCCTTGAATGATACCGAGACCAACGTGTCGAGTACTCAGTCTAACACACACTTGGGCGTGGTGTCGTCTTCGAGGGGAAAGGAATATCTAAATTGCCCAATAGGGGCAGCGGGGGCAGAAGCATTAGCTCTGGTAGACGAAGGAGGAACATTACGGGATGTGGGGATGAATGGTGCAACAGGCAAGGGTCGCGGGGGAACAGATGAAGAGGCAGGTTTAGAAGACCCAGACACAGTGCGCAAGGCCTCGACCATGGGTGAGATGATTTCGTTGGCAACCGAGGCTGCCCGAGGCACGGGGTGAGTGGACCTTCGAATGGGTATTTCTACACCATCGAAGCAAACTCGCTTCCCCTTATCCTTTTTGTCATGCTGAAAATTGGCCCACGCTTGGGCAATATATGCCTGAAACTCAGTGTCAGCCTGAGTGAGGATGGGGTCTGACTCGTCACTAGGCTCGGTGTTGAGTTCAGTTAGGAATACCAAAGGCTCGATGTCTAAAACTGTGTCGGTATCGGGGAACGAAAGCGAGAGGATGCCCGTCGTGACAGAAGACAAAGGTGTAGGAGCGGGGGTCGGTACGACCAGTCAATCTAAGCAGTTGCGCAGGCATCTGATACCCAGGATTCTGGGAATGCGTTTGCTGTTGGGCATGCACAAGCAGCCATCGGTCCTGTGTGCTGCCCATCCAGAAGCGACATAACTGTCGACATAGGGGCAAGATCCCATGAAGTGGCTAGGGTCTGCGCAGAATGCACAGCTTCGGGGTGCACTCTGCTGGAACTGTGTGTACTCCTGCTTGACAACAGGAGGGGCAAAGCTGGGAATAGGGGCTGCCAGATGCAGGGCCATACTGGCAGGGGCAACCGAGGGGTGCGCGAAGGAAGGTGCCAGTGGTACCGAAGAACCCCACATGGAGCCTTGCCCGGCCGTGATTGCCAAGGCTGCAATGGATGGGAACTGCGAGGTGGCTGCGCCGGCGAGTAAAAACTCAGCAGCTTCGATGGTGTCGTCCATGGGGTACGGTTTGTGGGGATGGTGGTTCTGCTTAGTAAACATGAGGCGGTTCCGAACCTGCGCTTCTAGGTCGGCAGGAAGGCCGAGCATAAAAATAGTGTTGCGGTCGAGCTCGGCAAGCTTTCCTCCATCGATCAGCGTCATGGTAATCTTTCTAAACTTACAACTGTAATCGCCGAACTCTTCCAGGGTCCGTATAGTGCTTTCTTGGGATCTCTGAATGAGTATCTGTAAATCTGCGAACGTATAATGGTTGGCTTCGCAGCCAGGGTATAACTTTTTTACAGCAGCCACAAATGCTGCCCAAACTGCGGGGATGGCAGACGCTTCCGGGAGCTGCTCCCATCTGTCTGACTTGTCGTAGTCAATGTAATGGATAGCAGCGCGGATTCTCTGAGCCTCGGTAAGCTGCGAAGCGTCGGCAAGCTGCTCGACATCCTCGAGGAAGCGCGGCAAGAGCGCAGCCTTGCCCGAGAACTTCGGGGCGTTGTTCGTGCCTCGGAGGGGCATCTGGGGGGCTTGTTGGGCCATTGGTAGATTCGGTCTAGGCGGTAGTGCAGGAAGGGGGATTGGTAGAGGGATAAGAGGGGGTGCTGCGGCGCGATGAGCCGGGGTACTGGTCCGGTTCGGAGTGAGGCTAAGCGGTATCGGCGAGTTTCGGTAGGAGATGCACGAGGCGTTGAGTAGATAGGAAAGTAATGGGGAGGATGAGGAGTAGGAGATAGGTGGAGAAGGCAATGATGATGGGGTCCCCTTGCCGAGAGGAGACAAAAATGGGGAGTTTTCTACCCCCCCCCCCGCTGAATGGGAGGTGTGGATTCTATAAACGCTCCGGGCACCTGTTTGCTAAAGCTCCAGGGACCGGCTAAATTTTCCTGTAGGAATGAGGGGTTGACAGGTGAAATATCGTCGCTGTCGGAAGGCGTCTGTGGCTGTGTGGTTCCTGGAAACTGTGGCTGCATGGTTCCTGGAAAATTGGAGTGGTTTTCATCTGCTGTAGGTGGGTTTTCGGCTGATGTGGGTGATGTTCGGTTGCTTTCGGCTGCTGTAGGTGGGTTTTCGGCTGATGTGGGTGATGTTCGGTCACTTTCAGCTGCTGTAGGTGGGTATTCGGCTGCTGTGGGTGACGTTCGGTCGCTGTCGACGAATAGTTGGATAGGGTCAAGGGTAGAGAGTTCAGGCAGGTCGGATCGGTTGTGCTGTGCATCCGGAGAGGAAACCGGCTGTAAAATTAGCGAGTCTTCACCGATTTGTAAAGAGCGAAAATGCTCAAGGAAATTTTCCAGCTCAAGCCTTCTAGGAGTCGGTCGGAGGCATCATCTGGAGCCTCTAGCAGAATCCCTCATGGTGGGCTCCAGTTGTAAAGATCTTTAAATGGCTGGGAGGAACTAGGAGACTAAGTTCTCTAGTCCTGGCCATCAGGAGAGGGTGTGGGCGCGATGTGTTCGCCCCACAGAGATTCCAGGCAGAGGCGTCCAGAAAAGGCGTGCCCGAGACGACTACAGATGGTCCCGATGTCCAACCGAGGTGACACGGCTGAAGCCGAGGCTTTAAACGGGGCGGCCGAGACGTGCGCCCGAGGTTGAGAGAGGAGCGGCCGGGACGTGCAGCCGAGCTTGACTGGTTAGCGATAAGGGGAAAGCGAAACCAAGCGTTCCCGAGGTGGATGAAGAAGGGCGGTGGTGGAGAAGACGGGCAGCGGTGAAAATAGCGGACGTTGGCGGTAGCGGCGGCAGTGGCGGTAGATAAAACAGTCGGTAGTCGTTCCAAATGGTCGGTGATGAATGTGAGCTAAAGGAAGCTCCCTCTCTAATTCTGAAGGACAAATCTTTATAGTCCCGGGCATTCCCGAGACTGCGAGACGTAGCACGCGTATTAAGGAACTATGTAGAGTGACATGCGACAAGAATTATTACATAATGGCCGAGTGGCGACTGCAATACGTAGTAATTTGGAATAAAATAAAAAAAGGAATTTGGAATAAAAAGGGGCATTACGAGGGGGCCGATGGAACGGGCACATGATGTACAGAAATGGACCGACCACTATAGCGAGGTGCCGAGGGTTTGGCCATGCGCTCTGTGAGCTCGGCATCGTGCGAAAATGTTCGGAGAGCGACGAGGAAGGAAGGCTGAGTTTGCAGAGTGATAGCGGGCTCCTGGAAAGTGTGAAAAACACCTGGTGTAACCGTAGAGGCGTACCGTGCTCTACAATGCTATCATCCTGGTCCTCGCGGCGAACCCACATCCTTTCTGACGTCCAAAGCCTCCTCGGCAAACTAATCCACGCATGCCAGATATACCCGGACGGCCGCCCCTACCTCATCAACCTCAAGGCCATGATACCAACCTTCGGCAACCTCCCTTTCATGCCCAAAACTCCACCCCACGACACACCCAAGGACATCAAATGGTGGCTCGCTCAACTCTCCAACCCGCCACCCCCACCACCCATACCTTCTCCTCAACCCATCCTCAACCCCTTAGCTTACTCGGATGCAAGCTCCTCAACCGGAATCAGGATCCTGCCCAACGGATGGTGGCGCTATTGAAGTTGGTACACTCCAACTACTATTACCGGCTACATGCGCTAAGCATAGTCGAGCTAATACCAACTAACGAGTTGAGACAAGTCATGGATTGACATGTCCCTGACACCTGTCAATCATGATT
>JBBPUL010001307.1:0-10277 GCA_038094675.1 Spongispora temasekensis
CCATGGCGCCTGCTCTGCGCTCCTCATCGACAAGTATTTCCCGTTCCTAGCACCATTGGTCGCATGCACTCACTAGCTTACCTCATGCTTCTCTTCAGCTGCTCCTCCCTTCCTATCGCCCTCCTCAACATGGTCACAACGGGCCAAGCTGACCTAGGCGTCTCTCAGTCCCTGAACATCCTATACCACGCGCCGACAGTCATGTGCGTACCCGCTCTTCTCTTTTCACGCCCGCCGTCGTTTGTATAATTAACTGTTCTTCACCCACAGGGACGACAAGTTACGCGTCGTCAGCACCACAATTGCACTCGGCACTCGAATACTATCATCACGCTGTGAAGTGCGTGACATACAGCCCACCGTCTTTTGGCTGACTTCTCGGCTGCCTCTTTAGATCTGGAACGTAACTCGGCACCGACTGGTCGCATCCGGTGTGCACACCAAGATGACCGCCTCCCTACCAAAGTCGCCCAGTAAGCTTTGAAATCTGTAGCGTCATTCTGGAGGGCACGCTTCAAGGCCCACAGGACTGTTATTTTGCAGTCGATTGATGTAACGAGCAGATAGCCAATAATGGCAATCACTTGTTTCAAAGTTGTTGACCTGCAGTGATCCCCGATCACTTGAGCCACCCCGGTCACTTGAACCAATCGGCCTTCATGCACACAATTCACATCACACTACAAATACTGTAGCTTGTAAAGGATGTATGTAGCAGGCTGTAAATATTAATAGAGGCCTACACTATTGTCTGTTCATGAGTTATTGCTGAGAGAGAGTGTGGAAGTGTCCATTTGTATGCTGTATGAGAGGGTGTTAGCAGTAAATGATAGTTCCATGCTATAGAGACTTGGCAATCAATCATTTAAGACCTTTTCTCAACAGTGATACACTATCAACCAATGGGACAGCTTGCCAGCAACATGCCAAATGACTATACATTTAGTTTGTTTATCTTGTCTTATCTGTCCATGATTAGATCTTAACATAACTCCGACACCAGCAGGACATCAGATATTGGTGACAAGCAACCGTCGGCACTGGTCAAGGTCAATTTTCAGACACTGCATTCTATTGTACTCATTCAGCATCAATGGTTGGCCATGCATACTCTACTAGCAAGAAAAAGCAACTAAAATCTGAGCAGCAAGAAGCTGCCATTACTGAAGCAGTTGAAATCATCCTCAAAGAGGATGTGAAGCCACTGGAAGAGTGCTGGAGTCATCAAAAGATTTGCCAAGAAGTGGAGGAAAAGTTGAAGACAAAACTGGGATGTAGTGGGATGGTGGTAAGCTGTGCTACTGTGAAACAATGGCTAAATGGAGGTTGCAGCAGTAAAGAATACAACATGTAACAAAACTCCTGGCTTACCTTGGAAGAAGAGAATCAAGTTGTTAACTTTGTGCTTGACTATGCCACATGAGGATTCCCACTTAATCACCAATCACTAAAACAATATGTTAATATGCTCCTTGCAGCGAAGCAAACACAGCATGGCTTACCAGTGAGAGGTGTGGGGAAGAATTGGACTGGAGAATTCTTGCAACATCACCATGCATGTATCCAACAGTTCTGAAGTTCTCCACTCGACTCTGCTCATGGACAACATCAGCAAAACAACCCTTGTCTGTCAAACTCTGGACAGCTCTGGACAGACCTGGACAGTCTGGACAGAGCTGTCCAGAGTTTGACAGACAAGGGTTGTTTTGCTGATGAGGCTGTCAATGAACATACAAATCAGGCCTGGTTCAACTTACTTGGTAGCACCATGAGGGAACATGGCATCAGGATGGATCATTACTGGGCAGCTGATGAAAGTGGATTTCAATCAGGTGTTGGCCAGAGCCAATGAGTTATTGGTGCTGCAAAGAAAAAGATGCAGCATCAGCAACATGATGGTAATTGAGAAAACATTACTGTTATGATCATGATATGCACTGATGGAAAGGAGATACCACCTGCAGTAATTTACAAGGGGAAGTTTTTCAATGCATCATGGCATCAGGGAAATGATTTGAAAGCATCATATGTGGATCATATAACTGACTAAAAATGCAGAAGGAATTTACACTTGACAGTATAGCTCATTTTGAAAAAGGATGGACTGACAGGATTATTGGCCACCTATGGATCGAAGATTTCAAGAAAAAGACAAGGGAAAAAGCACATAGACATGACCAGCTACTCCTTGTGGATGGACATAACTCGCATTATACAAAGGATTTCTTGGATCATGTGAGGGAACATGCAATCCATATACTGTACTACCTGGCACATATAACACACGGACTTGATGTCATGGTCTTTGGACCACTGAAACAATTCTGGACACAAGAGCGGAATAGATTCGAATCAGAGACAGGTCAAAAAGTTGGCAAGACAAACTTTATTTCAGTCTATCTTCATACCCACCACCGAGCTTTCACACCCACTACCATTCAATCAGCATTCCATGCCACAGGCATTTGGACATTCAATCCAAACATTGTGACAAAGGACAAAATAGCTCCTAGTTTTGAGACTTTCATTGAAGCACACATGCCATTGCTGCAACCTAGCCCTGTCCATGCAGTTCCCGAAGTAATTTGTCAGTATCAGTGGCACTCATATGTTCCTGAACAGCATACCACTACCTCCTCATTCTCTGCTAGAGACATCTGTCAAGCAATTGGAAGAACAGGTGCATTTCTTGTATAAGAAGACCACCTTATCTCCAGTAACATGCTGCCTGTTCTTACTCCACCCCCATTGACACCAACTCACAAGTGAAGCCACCCTCTGCTCCATAGGGTAGCTGAAAACACAGTTGAGGAGTCTTATCAGGAGGCACTCCATCAGTCCTATGCACATGAAGAGAAAATGAAGTCTGAATTGGTCTCGACTCAATCGGCTATGGTTCTGCAATCCATCTATTGTGGACAGGTCAAGGGTCAACTGGCTGCACAAGAGGAAAGGGAGCATACCAAGCAAGCAAAGAAGCCCAGATTGATGGGGAATGGCCTTCCCAGATATTTGACTGGTGATAAATTTTATGATTGAGTCATTGAGAACAAAAAGAGGCAGACTGAGGAGAAAAGGAACCAGAAGGAACAACACAAAAAGAGAGATGAAAGAGCAGAAGCAGTCTCAATTTGGAAATAAGCAGAGAGCTTATGCATTGAGAGGAACTATGCTCACTGTCACACACATCGAGAAGCGCTTGCTGAATGGAATGCAGAAAAAGACCAGGCAAAGGCTGAAGGATGATGAACTGGTTGCAAAAAACCAGTTCTTGGGAAACTTGAGGGACTACTGCCAAGGCCAGTCTTTAATGATGACAGGAATGATGGTCAACAAAGTGAGAATGAGAGTGGGAGTGGAAGTGAGAGCAGTGATGCTGAGTGACAGGTGAAACATTGATTGGTGATAAGATGGCTGAGATAATTACATAATGCGCTGATATACTACTTTGGGGCTGGCTCAAGTGACCAGAAACATGCAATAACACAATAAAACAAAAACTATATTCAACCAGCATGGATGCTCTCTATTTTTTTTAGTACATACAGTTCATGCAATAATAATAATAATTAGACCATCTGATCTAATTTATATGCTGTTGTTGTGTGCTAGAAAGCATATAATTTTTGCTGGCTCAAGTGACCAGGGATCACTGTAAGAGTTGTGAGAAAAAAAGTGGTAGTACCTATGTAAGAGGGTCACAGCCACCTGCCACTTATGTGCAATGATACTGAATGGTTAGCATTCAGTATTCCAGGCAGTATATATGCTAGTTATAGGTAACTAGGTAAGTGAACAGCTTACACTGCAGCTCTAATGCTACTACAGAATTTGGATCAAATGAAGACATTGCCATTGCAAATATTTATTGACTTCTCTTAGACCATGAGTTTATCTACACTATCTGGCTCCCCACCAAATTAAAGCTGCCAAATCCTTCACACAGCACATTTAAAATTGATGTAACAACTGGTCAATGAGGTGATCAAAGGTCTACAAGTTACAAAGTTATTCATTTTCTTTACTTTGATGACAGAAGAGGCTGACAACTTGATTCTGAGGCAACTTTGTACCAGTGAGCGATGAAGTCAATTTAAAGCAAGGAGGGGTAGCCTTTGTCAAGTACAAAAAATAGTTCTCTGCTATTAGGATCTTTGCTACTACTCAACTTAACAAACAACAACAGGCCATAACTGATAATACTTTGATTATCCTTTTAAGTTGTCTTCTCAAATAGACCTTTATATTGAAGGGCATCCCACATCCCTCCCCCAAGTCCTCTTTAAGGTATGTTTGTCACTGGCATCCTTTGCCATCAGACAATGGACAGATATATATTAATTAGCAGCAACAAATTACTTCAACCAGGAGTTAAATTGATCATCTTTCTGTACACAGAAACCAGTAAGGTCAATATTGCAGCTACAACTATGTTTTCATCATGAAACCACCTTGTACCAGCTTACTAGTACTAACACCAGTTCCTCTGCATCAGCAAATCACTTTGTTCTGGACAGTGCTGGATAGTTCTGGACAGACTTCTAGAATTATCAGCTAACTTGAAGTCTAGTCTAGACAGGTCTGGACAGATATCCTAGTTTCTGTCCAGCTCTGTGCAGTTCTGTATATATGGCTAATTTTTGGAGATTCTGTAGTTCTGTGGAAATAGGGGCTCTGTGGCTCTGGGGAAGTCTGTAGAAGTTTGTGGAAGTCTGTGGGAATCTGTGGGAAAGTAGACCAACCTGTGGAAGTCTGTGGAGGGTTGTGGCTCTGTGGAATTCTATGAAAGCCTGTGAAAATATGTAAAACTCTAGAGAATTCTAATATACTATAGTAATTCATACATTTATATTTTAATCAAATATATAATATTAAAAATACTACTACATCTAACTAATAATTTACATGCTGTGTAATAACACTTACAAACAATACCAAATGAGATAATTACCAAAAAAGGCTAAAATAAATTACCAAATTAGGAAAAATGTGAAAATAAGAATAACAAACTTACCAAATCAAACAATTAAAAAATTACCAAAAAAGGCTAAATGAAATTTCCAAATTAGGACAAAAAAAAGACCAACTTACTCACATATATAATAACAAACTAAAAGACTAAAGAAGTGGTGAAGAAAAAGTGTTAAAGTATGGTGAGATGTTGATGTTGAAAGGAGATGGTAGTGGTTGAGGAAAGAGAGAGGGTGGGAATAAATTTTGAAGGGTGCTGATTTTACAATTCATAAGCATGTCTGCTTTTTTCAACATCAAGTGTGGAAATTATGTGTATAGCACAACACAAATGAGGCAAATGATGTCAGCAAAACAACATAAATTCTTCAAAGTCTTTTAACTGCATTCTTTTTTCAACATCAAGCATGGGAATTATATACAAATGAGGCAAATTATGTAAGCACAATACAACATAAATTCTTCTAAGTCTTTTCTAAGGCATTTTTGACTGCCTTTTTCAATATTAAGTGTGGGAATTATATCTAAATGAGGTAAATCATATAGGCACAGTATAATACAAATTCTATCTAGCTTCTCAACTACATTTTTGACTGCTTTTTTCAATATTAAGCATGGGAATTATGTCCAAATAAGACCAATCATATAAGCACATTAATCTTTCAACTGCATTTGACCATTTTATTTATCTTATAAATGACAAAGCACACCAATCAGGCACTAACTAAGCATAACCAGGCACCCTAATCAAGCATAACCAAGCATTAAGCATACTAACCAGGCACTAACCAAGTATCAAGTACACTAATCAACCATCAAATACACTAACCAGACACTAGCTCAACCTGTTAGACCCTAACCTATATTTGATTGTGCTTAGTTAGTGTGCTTGGTTATGTTTGGTTAGTATGCTTGGTTGTGTTTGATTAGTGCTTGGTTAATGTGCTTGGTTATGTTTGGTTGTGCTTAGTTAGTGTACTTGGTTATGTTTGGTTGAGCTTGGTTAGTGTGCTTAGTTATGTGTGGTTAGTGCTTGGTTGTATTCTATAAATCTAGCAAGCTAGAAGTCTAGAGATGTCTGAGGCTTCTGGGTATTTCTGGATGTCTATGAATCTGTAGAGCTGTGTATCTGGGAAGTTCTGGGTGTTCTGGGAAGTTTTGGGGAGCTGTAGTTTACTGTGCATCTAGTATGCTAGCTATCTGGGATACTAGTGGTTTCTGGGTGCACTGTGGCTTCAGTGATGGTTTTGTGGGATTCTGGAGGGCTCTGGGGGAATTTTGGTGATTTGCTGATGTGATCTCTTTCAAGTAACTACTTGCAATACAGTCTTGAAGTTTCTGCATGATGACTAAGTCCATCTACATACATAACAGTTCTGTCATGCCCACAACGTTGTATTATTGCTATGTTACAAATGGACTCATTTAGACCTGGATTACTTAATCTGCATAGATAAACTCTCATTCAATGTGACTCATACACCTCAGTTCTGATCCATTCAGTACTGAAGTGAGATAATTATCTACTTCTCTTCTCTTACACATATGGATACCTTGCAATGTACTTAACAGACATACACACAATATAAAGTTCTGATCCATTTAGTACTGAGTGTACTCAACAGATTATGAGCCACTTTGTGCACCTCTGACATGCATATAGTGAGCAACAAAACAGTTGCAATGCCTAACCCCAATGTGGGGCATAAAGCACCCCACAAACACTTGAAGTAAGAACACAACCATTGCTCTCTACTAACCACAAAGAAGGGACAAGGAAAAGGTGGAGGACCACGACTTAGGTCACAAAGACACAAGAGGTTGAAGCTGGAGCTCAGCTCGACTCTTGGCCACTCTATATGTATATGTACTATGATATTAAATACATAAGGTCTGACTAATCTACATGTGTCTAACATGAGGTGGTCTAGACTACTGATGTCATAGGTGATGTCATATCACGTGATTGGTCTAGACCCGTGGTGTCATATTACATAAGCTGGTATGTAACACTATTGAGATCACAAAAAAGAGTAGGGTTTGAATAAGGTTACAACAACACTTATGGGAATTTCACTTAGCCTTAGTGAGAACAAATAATGTACATACTCTTGGCTACAACTTCGTCCCCAGGGTCATGTGATTTGGCCCAGTGGCTGTGGAGATCCAGCCAATTCTTTCAGACCATGTCATTGCAACAGCTTTGTTGCTGATTTATTACAGTATGCAAAGTATATATTCTAATGAGATATTATGTCAGCAATGGGTCATGTGATGCATAAACAGTTCAACCAGATATAAACAAACAAATGCAAACAACTTCGTTTATACCACTTCCATCACCATAAAATCTCTTTCTGCTAATTAAATTAATCAAATCATCTTCTTCTTGGAATTGAGCTAATCTGCCCACCAAATCTCTTCCTCTACTAGTTTCAACCACTCCACTATTAGTTGTATTCACTCCAAACACTGCCCCAAACTTGCCAAAGCCTCTGGTGATTGCCTATCTGTCATTACTCCCACTGATATATGCCATGCTATTTGACTTCTGGGTACTGGAAAGGCTGAAAATGCTGTCCACATTGCCAAAACACTTCAGGATGTCAAGAACCAGTCCATATCTCCTCAGACCATTTGCTGCCACCTTAGAAAGGCTGGTATGAAGGCTGTAGTAAAGCAAAAATGCCCTCTTCTTTACCATACTGATCAAAGAACATCCTAACATGTGGAACCAGAAGGGGTACCTGTCCCAGAACTGTTTGTTTGCATGCAACTTTGATCTGATGTTCACATATGTGATGACCGGTGGTGATGGTGCAAGCACAAATGCAATGCTATGGCATACTGCACATTAGAATGATCTTTGGATGCCACTAGGGAAGTACCTTCTCACTGATGCTGGATTTGGTGGATCAGATGCACTATTGGTTCCATACAGAGGAGTCCACTATCATTTAAAAGAGTGGCATCAGGTGAACCTCCAGTAAATCACTTTTAACAAGAAAAAGACATTCACATACCAATTATAGGCTGAAGAACAAGGAGGAATTATTCAATCTTCATCACACTGCACCACGCAATGTAATCGAATGAGTGTTCAGAGTGGTAAAATGTCAATGGAGAATACTTATGATCTCCCTAGAGTATGACTTGGATATACAAGCACACATCCCAGCAGCACTCTGTGTGATCCACAATTTCATCCAGCAACTTGATCTGGACACATTCTTTGCACTGGAGTTTCATGCACATCATTTGGAACAGGTTGCTGAGGACGACGAGGCAATCTTGCTTGAAGTATTTGAAGAGGGACCACCTGATGCAGCTGAAAGAAATTGGGCATTAGATTGACGCGATCAGATTGCTCAGGCAATGTGGGTGGATTATACCCATAAGATATGGGAATGGGAGCTTGCACAACATTAGAGTAACCACGACATTACATAGTACTGTAGCACTTTTCATATTAGAAGCCTGGTAGTGAATGAATCACATCAGCATTGGCATGTGGTGAAATAATAACTAGTATATGAACATACAATTCAAACAACTCACTCAATTTGCACCCTCTTCACCCTAGCTGCCCAGATCTCATTCAATACCTCTTTGATCCGATATTTATGGGATTCTTGGTTGAACTCAACAAAAAACTGGACATTCTCTATGTTTTCTGGGTTTTGCATATAAGCAGCTAGGGTGATATTCTGATCCACAGGGAGGCTGAATGATATAAGGATGTCACCAGCTTAATCAATGATGGTAGTAGTAGCACTGATTGGAATAGCAGAAGAACTAGTAGCTTGAGAACTGGCCTGAGAAACCATTGGGGGTGGTGCAGGCCTATCATGCAACTGAAGTAAGTTTTCTAAGGTAGTCACTAGCCTTTTCATCAACTCGCTTCTATCTACCTAGGCCTGGACTTGAATGGATAAAGGGCAGGAATGTTTGTACATCTCTGATGCTGCAGCTGAATCTATGCCACTTGCAGCCTTGCACTTGCCTCGACTGATGCTCATGATGCCAGAAGATGAGGTAGATGGAGAGGGATGCAAAAGATGGGTGGATGGTGCCGAAGGTTTTACAAAATTGGGGTTGATATTCATTTCAACATCTTCTGAGTTGTTGATGCTGCAGTGGTGGGAGTGGTGGAAGCATTGGGAGTGGTGGAAGTGGTGGTGAATGTAACAGGGGTTGCATTGGCAGCAGCAGAGCTTGTACCCTTTCAAGTACACTTGGCCTTTGACTGCGCAGGTTGATATATGTGTGCTTCTTTGCCACAAGAGGGCATTAACAAAGACATATCAGCCCAGAATGGCCATGGGGAATTCTCAAACTTTGAGGTGCTATGATGGGACTGGATGTGAATTAGCATAATGAAAGATATTAAGTGAATTGAAATGTATGCAGCAAAACCCCTCCCATGCATTCCTGGTGGCAGCATTAACAAATACCACCTTCTCATCATCATAATGAAATCCAGATGCTAATTTGATGTCAGATATTAGATTGTATTCACTCTTCAGCTGCAGTAATGCAATCAGTTTCAAATTGCGCAGTAGTGAGGGTACATATGATGCTGTATTTTGAAGAACAAGAACAGCCAGTTTTTGGAACCTTCTGTGATGTGAATTTTGTGTCAATCACCATCAATACCTGATTAAATGTTTCATCTTTGAAGCTATTATCACCTGCTAATGCCTTGTGGCCTTGGAGGAGAAAGATAAGTTTGATGATTTCTTCATGAGTCCATGCCATCCGTGGAGTATGGGCTTGCCATTGCTTGCCTGCAGCCTATGCATTGAGTAAGCCAGGGTTGATAAGTCCTCTTGATAGCAAGGATCGGGATGATCCATCTGAGCTGCTGCCTGAGTGCATGATGATGGTAGAGAAACAGAAACAAACTCAGATGCAAACACCACTGCATCAGTGGACAAGCCAGTGAATATTTGGGTGAAGTTAAGTCACTGACTAAGTAGGCACACAAACAGGCAACAGCTGAATGTAACAGTACATGAAGTAAAAAATTGCACAACTGTTCATAACCTTAGTCATACCTCATGTATTTAATTTAGTAGAATGTTATGACAGGCACAGGTAGCATCAATCATAGACTCGATGTGCAACCTAAAGCTGCAAGATGAGGATGAGAGGTGTAGGTCCCAAGCACAATGCAAGGTGACTGGTCACTACTCTGCCTAGGTGAGTATGTAGCAATGTCGAAGATGAGGGCAGAGTATCCTCGAGTGAAGATGCTGTGAGGCCAAGAGGTTCTTAGGGAGAGTGAGGAGGAATGAGAGGGTCAA
>JBBPUL010001308.1:0-10275 GCA_038094675.1 Spongispora temasekensis
GTAGAAAAAAAAACATTGGTTAGTCTGGGTTAGGAATATTGACAAAGCACTAGTTAGACTTGGTTAGTAGGAAAACATTGGTTAGTCTGGGTTAGGAATATTGGCAAAGCACCAGTTATACTTGGTTAGTAGGAAATATTGGTTAGTCTGGGTCAGGAATATTAGCAAAGCACTGGTTAGACTTGGTTAGTGTTAGTAGGAAAACATTGGTTAGTTTAGGTTAGGAATATTGGCAAAGCACTAATTAGGCCCAGTTAGTAGTGGAAAAATATTGATCAGTACTACCATTAGTCATCATGACACTATGATTACTATAATTACTATAAACACTATGAAACACTATAAATACTATGGCACTATGACACTATGAGTACTATGAGTACTATAATCACTATGAAATACTATGAACACTATGAACACTATGACACTATGGCACTATGATACTATGAGTACTATGATTACTATGAGTACTATGATTACTATGAGTAACTATGTATGAACACTATGAAACACTATGAACACTATGAGCACTATGATGAAATCCTGGTTTTGCTGATGAAGGTTCCGGATCTCGATTGGAGTCGCATGTAATGCAGACGGATCGGAAAAACTAGACCTATTCTTTATTGGAAAGGCAATCAAACCATGATGCTTCAAAAACAAGACGCTGGAACAACATGATTTTTATTACCATCACAACAAGAAGGCTTGGATGACCTCTGACCTTTTTGAGCAGTATGACCATTGTCCATATCATTTCCAGCTTGCTAATGACCATATTTCCAGATGGGTGAAAAGACTTGACCTTCGGATGAAATGAGAACAGTGACACATCATCTTATTAGTCGATAACTTCTCAGGTCACTCGATATCATATGGTCCATCCAATATCAAACTAGAGTTCTTTGAGCCAAACATAACTCCATTTGTCCAACCATATGATGCCAGAATCATATGGGCCTTCAAGGCATTGTACAGATGCAATTTTAGCAGCTGGGCTATAGATCTCGACGAAGCAGGTGAACAAGAAATATATAAGATCAATCTTCTTCAGGCAATGGTAATGGCAGAGGACTCTTGGGACTCAGTGACATCAGAGACCATCAAGAACTGTTGGGACCATACCCTTATCCAACCATAGGCCATATTCCATACATCCATCTATGATATATTTTGACCTTCTGACAGTGAAAGCTATATTACAAATGGTGGATTAGATTCTGAGTTACTCATAGATTTACCATCATCATCTCAGTCAATGACTCTGCATGCCGAGCCTCTCGCTTGAAAGATTATCTATGAATTTGCAACAACTGACTTATTGCTACCAAATGCAGAAATTTGACTCAAAGCTCACCTTGGAAACCACTTCATTGATGCTAATTGGCAACCTGCTCTTTGTGCTGTAATGGATGCTGAAGGGGACTCTGAGGTTGCTCTAATGGCCATCAAACTCCTTGAGGAGGCAGCCATGTGCAGGCCCAGGCTGAAGATCCAAATTTTATGCTGCCCAAAAGAGTTGCCCCTGCTCAAGTCAGCCAAAGAGGATCTCTTGCGATCCGTGGAAGTTCTGAGATTGCAGAACCATATCTTTGGCCCTTTGCACACCCTTGATGAGCTGCTGGATCCTCCTGATGAGACTGAGATTCATAAGGTGGAATTGTTTTCAGCTGGTGAAAAGGAAGAGGATGAGATCGTGGAAATGGTTCAGTACGAGGCAGCTGTGAAAAGAGGTGATGTGATTGAAATCAACTCAGATGATAATGATGACAATGATGATGACCTGGAGAAGCCATGCACCTCAAGGATTGGCATGATGGACTTGTGCAAGCAGCTCGAGAAGATGGTATTAGGGTATGGTGAGGGTGAAAATTTGGTGTTGTCAAAGCAGTTGTGTCGATTCCATGCAAGGTTATCGAGGCAGGAGATGGCTTCTAAAAAGCAGACGACATTGGATCAGCATTTTGTATGCATGCAGTAACCATGTGACATATTTGTCATGTATAGTCACACTTCACCATCTTGCATATTCATCGTACAGTAGACTTTCTCATAACGTATACAGTCGGAAGCCACCAAAGTTGATACATTGTGAGATATATACAACAGCAAAACCTCTACTATTATGGGATAAGGGGCAGCTAATTAGGTAGAAATATGCATTACTGTTATGCATCGTGTCCAAACCAATGTAACTAGGCTAATTTCATGAATCCGTGAGCGGCTAACACTGTCTGTTTTGTACCTTTCATCTGCTCGTGATGGAGTTCAGCCCGAAATGCATGAAGGAGGTGCAAAAACTCAGAGGAAGAGCTGGTGCCAACCCATGAGATAAAACCTGCTTTGAGCTGCTCAGCAAGCAAAACCAACTCAGAAGTTGGCATAGGTTTCGAGCTCCCTTCATCGGAGCCGTCTTCATCATCATCCACCTCCATGATCTCTCTGTTTCGGACCACCTCTCGTCAACAGACCTCTATAATGATTTCTACATCACTGTTGAACATCTCCGCTGCTGAATCGAGGTCTTCACACTCCTCGGGAAGATCGAGGAGCTCGTCAATAGAAGGTGGATTACCAAAAATTCAGTTATTGTCCTTAAGGATCCTTACAGAATCCTTCAGGTCTTCCTCGAGTGATTCGAGCTGAGGTGGTCTTGGTATAGAAAATTTGAGGACAAGACCAGATCGTTGACAAGCTGCTGATGCAAGCCTCTCGACCATGTCACTAGCCCTCGCAGTGTCACCCTCTGCATCCAAAATGGCATCGACTGCTGAACTCCAGTCAGAAAAAGCATAGCGATCACCAAGGTGCTCTTGCAATGCAACCTTGACCTGGGGAAGAGATGAATCATTTGTTGTAAATTGTCGAATGATGGCCCATGCCCCGGGGTCTGCATGAGCTGGGTGTGATGATGGCGCATCCACGTCTGCTTGAATTTTGGTATGTTTCCAGCAATGCTCGATTGTTGCAACAGTGATGGCCATCCAAGCTTTGGTTGCCATCAACATTGCCTCATAGAGATGGATCTTCCAGATGTCCCTTTCCCCAGCTTCATCGAGATCGATTGAACGTAAACAAAATTGGTGACAATAGTGAGCTTTGAAGCATTGGATGATGCCAGCATCAAGGGGCTGGACAAACAAAGTAAGATTTGGCTCAAAAAAGACAATCTGAATGTGGCAGGGGATGAATACAATCTTGTGACCTGTGAAATTGTCTACAAGATGGCAAATGTAATGCCGCTCAATGGCCATCTTTACGTCAAGTGCCTTGATCCATCTGTTTGATTGCACACGTATCAGATTCAATGTGTGAGACTCGGAGTTGAAAGGTCCGTACTTTTCAAATAACTCACTCGTCATCCAAGCCTTTTTGTTGTTTCGGTAGTAGAAGCCCGCACTTGCTGGAGTCTTTCCATTAAAGCATCATGGCTTTTCCAAGTAGCCAATGAAAAACAGTGGCAGCTTCTCGCTTCCATCCACATTCACTGCAAGTCCCAGCATGATGCGGAATTTCTCCTTCTTCTTCCCACTCATTTGTTTTGTTGCGAGTCCTCGATCAGGTGGAGCCCTAGATTAACGATGAGTCTTTTTGAAGCTGTTTCAGAATGTTTCCAAGCTCACATGGCAAAAAAGCTTGTCTCATCAAAATTGAATCTGTCCTTCGCCAGAAATGTTGGTAAGATTTTAGAAACTCTTTCCTGCTCTGCCTTCACTGCCTCCTGGTCCACTGAGCCTGCCTCTCCATGTCGTCGTCGCTCCTTGATGTTGTAGGTTTTGCAAAATGATGCAAGCCAGCCATCTCCCTTCAACTGCTCCGCCTCTGGAACATCCATCTGTTCTTCTAGCCGTCGGCGCTTCTCTAGGAACATTGGCCCATTCACCATCTTGTTTTTCAATTCCATGCTACGAAACCATAAAACGAGGGCTTCCTCCACATCAGGTCGAGTGATGATTTGTGCTCGCTTGCTTGACAATCCAGTTGGAGTTGATTGTGCACATTTTTCAACAGATTCTGGATCCTTGAGCCTTCGAGAGAGAGTTGCCTGGGTGAATATCAATGCACCCTCAGCCCATGTTCCAAAGAACTTGACAATGTCTGCCTGAGTTTCGTCTGGGTGCTCCTTGACATATGCAAAGACAGTTAACCAATCAGACGCAGTAAGGTTTTTTTTTTCATAGGTTTTGCACTGGTAGCAGGCTGTGGTCCAGCTTCCTTTGGGAGTTTTTCTTTGGGCTTTCGTTTGTATGGAGCAGGCTTCGGTCAAGGCTGACGCTTTGGAATCATTGCCATGAGGGGATACTAAGAACTTAGATTACGTGGCAAGCCATTTTTGCTGCCTTATTTCTGTCAGTTAGACCACCTCGGACTCAGTTTAGGGCTGTCTTCATAGTCCGATACAATCCCGACCATGCTAATACACTCTTGGAGTCTTGGTTAGGCCCAGGCCCTGCCAAAATACCATCTCATAGTGTATATTCCCTATGCTAAGCTGATACATTATACATTATGTATATTTCCCTGCGTACCACTGCGGGAGCTCCTCAATGTCAATACGTTAGGAGAATTATACACTGCTACCTCATACGTTACGAGAAAGTCTACTGTAGTGCATTGGGATTCGGTAGGTCCCGACGTTATGCATTATGAGCATATGTACTGTACCTGCATACCAACATGGGACATTGGATAAGGCATGGGTTATTGTAGGGTATGGGTTATACCCCGTATGGATTATGGCAGAGTCGACTGTAGCAAGATGAGTCGGAGTTGAAACGTTGATCCCAAATGCACCACGATTACCTGCCGCAGATTGATGCCAACGGCCCGCACACGAACGATAGGAACATGTATACTGGCAGCTGCTGATAAACAAGTGCAGAGGCGGCAGCGATGATGATGCCTCTACCAGCGTGCCAATAAGTTCACCGCTCACGATAATGACGAAACTGCCACCGAAGCACCAACTTACTTTGGGCTGGCGCAACTGCTGACGCGAGGATGACGCGTGTGTTACGAACGGACGCGAAGGAAGCGACCACCATGCACAGCCGGGCTCACAAACTGCACAGTGGCGGACGTGAAGACATGGGACACGTGAAGCAGCTGTGGACGAGAGCGAAGGCTACGGTAACGACGACGACAACGTCCCACCACGGCGGACACGAGGATGGCGAGAGGGACGTGCGCTGCGAATGAGCACAAAGGCGACGAGGAAGACGACGGCCAATCAACGTCCTGGCGTACATGGCCCATCACACGCGCACGCCGACCATGTTCTCTCGAAGGACAAGGGCCAGTATCACGATTTTTAATGCGCACTGCATCTGTGATTCATCAACTTGATAGATACGACATTCTATTAGGTGCACGCCGGGCCCAAGGTCGACCAAGTGAGCCGACGCCTCTGGGGCCCTTGAGTTATTCTTAGGTGGCTTTGAGCTCGAGCATTGCACATCCGAGTCACAGCGCCGCCTCCGATCGCTAGTTTACAATCCGAAATGAAACAGAACTCCACGAGACACCAAGCACCGTTTTGATTTGAATCAGGTGAACCACATGAATCTTGCCAATAAGATGCGATGATCATCGGCATCTGCCAATCTGCGTTTTATGTTTTGCAACACGAATTCGAATTACCCTGCGATTTGGAGCCAAGGATGTCAATCAAGTCGGGATAAGGGTCGCATATAGGACAACCCCGGAATTACTGGACTACACACCTAACGGCCCATTTTAGCCTGCATCCAATGCATTTCACAGTCCACACAGTGACCATGATCACATTTGCTGCAGCTTTGGCTATTGCAACGCCAACTAAGCTAAATCGGAAAAACGATGTCGGAGTGGCATTGCCACTCTCCAGAAGCGTTCCCTGGATGCACGCAAATAATACGCCCGATTTTAGTGTACTCGTTTCTCATGCTCAATCTATGACTGCGTAAGTCCCACTTCATTCAAATGACTCTTTTGCTTACTATGTTCCATTTTCCTAGAAGGATCATCCACAGTCCTGAAAATATGACAGGGTTTGCGGACCGAAATGTAATTGATGCCAGATGGAAACCAGGCTCGGGCATTCATCTGACGGGTCAACATGCAATGTATTGGTATACCGAGATTGCTATCGGTGATCAAATGTTCACTGGTCAGAGGTTTTCCCAACGCTGGATTGTACTGTTTCGCCGACGATCATGTTGCAGTTTCCATTGATACTGGTTCTGCGTAAGTGTATCCTTGGTGACCGGCAACTCCTGGTGCATTCTGTTCCTCTTGGCGCATGGCTCAATTCAATCCAGTGATTTGTTCCTCCCAGGATTGACCTGTAGTTCTTGTAACGGTCACAATCTCTTGGACGTTCATAGGTCTGCCCATGACCTAGACAAGCCGTTTACCGTATTCTTTCCTACCGCAGGCGCGGTCAGAGGATGGCAGTACACTGACCGTGTGACCATTGGTGGATTCACTGTATGTGCTAGTAGTTATTCTATTTTGCGCAAGTCGTTTTCTGACCAGTGAGCAGGCAGAGAGTCAAACCATCGGAGTTGCAGACAGATATCCTCCTCAATTCCAAGCAACGAATTTCCCTGCAGACGGCGTGTTAGGATTGGCATTCCAGTCCATTTCACAATATCCTGCTAGCCCCTTGTTCGCAACACTTGTCAAGGATCGCCAGATGATCAATCCCGTATTTTCAATGAAACTCACTTCAGATGGAGGCGAGTTGTACATCGGGGGTGCCAACAGTAAGTTGTATAATGGTATAATCACATACGCGCGTGTGACTATAGCGGTAAGCTATGTGCGGCAGACTGCATGGCTTTATCTTGCTAACTAATATCCAGGGATACTGGGTGATAAACATACAGAATATTGTCGTTGCCCTACCAAATCAGCTGCCTGTAGCTGCAGGAACTACGTCAGCCGTCATCGATACCTCTGCCAACTTTATTCTGGGTCTCGAGATGCAAGTTCGACAGCTTCATCAGGTTTCTGGTGGAAGGTACCTTGATCATGGTTTTCACGCCTGCAAGTACCTATCTATTCTAACTTGTCCTGTCTCATGCCGCAGACCCATGCAATAGATTCCCGAATTGGACTTTTGTTATCAATGAAACGCCATTCCTGATTACCCCTTACCATAGCAACCTCGGACCCATTTATCCAGGCTCACCCGATTGTTTCAGCGCCATTGTTTTTACGCCAGATTCACGCAACGGTAAGTTTCTCCGTCATTCTGGGATGACGGAATAGTATCAAATTCATACTCTCCACCTTGTTAGCATACTGGACCCTTGGCGCGGCTTTCCTCCGGAGCGTGTATACCGTGTTTGATTACGGTACCAGAAGAGTTGGATTTGCGATGCTCGCTTGATGTTCTCAGTCATCATGGTTATAGTGTTTCGATAATCAGTAGCTATTTATTCACATCATTTACCGCCTATGTATACAGATTACTACTACCGTCACTATCTATGTCGAGCGACTCAACTTGTGATTCTCGCGCCATTGGCTGTGGCTGTGAAAATTTAAGGGCATCGCCACTAAATTTTTCTACTGAGTAGATAACCGCACTTAATTTGTTTGATCGAATCTCATGGCTTGATAGTGCCGGAACAACCAACTTATCAATCACGGTCCAAGCGGCAACTCGTAATCAAGTGTGTACAGCTGACAGAAGAAGAAGTAAACGATCATGAAACCACCGTAGCGGCATCAGCGGCGGTGAGTTTGCGTGGGAACTTCGTTTCTTTCGTGCACTGGAACACCCATCTCACGTCGTGTCAATAGCAAGAAAGAGAAGCCCTGGGCGACGTCGCAACCGAGCTCGAACTTGCCGACGAAGACAAATTGTACTCTTCTTCAGTGCGTCCCTCTCCGATCTCAACCGAGCCACCTAGGTACAAAGTCGGCGAATCATTTTGACTCATGGCTTGAAAGGGACCAGACAGAAATCATGACTCAACTCTCCGATCTCTCCGACTGCCAACCAGTGCGAAAAGGAGATGAAGGAGCTCAAGGTCGTGTCATACGCCAAAGTTGGTCGTGCCGCATCAACCCGGACGGCATCCAGGAATAGTAGTGTACCTACTTGTGTGCGCACGAAAACAAAAGGTCGCATACGTTTTGCCACTGGTGAAGTTGTGGGTCCCAATTGACACGCCCACACTCTTGTTTGTTGTTTCCTTGCCAGTCTTCGTTATTATTCTTTTTGTTGCGAAGACGCAGTCAAGACCGATTTTGGGACATGCAAGCGCGCCCTGAAGACTGGAAGTAACATAAAAAATGCGACGCTTGTTTGACCGTGAATTTGACATCTCGCTTTGCTACCGTTTCTCCTCTGCATGAAGATGTTTTCAACTCGCATCGCCGAGCAAACCAAGAAAGTCTTGGATGATGTTATCATGGCCCTAAGACAGGGTTTTGAGGGAGCCAGATTATCCTGTATTGCTTGTGACTGAGCTGTGTGCCTACCTTGATGAAGTGATAAAGTAATATCCGTGATCAAACGATGATGTTGGACTAACTTATCGGATGACAGGATCCGGCAGCGCCTCGAAGATGCAGTGGTGTCACTATCGAGAGCCAGTCTGTGGCCGACCAATCGTCGACTATGTCGATTGTTTTTATTTAGTACCTCTGAGATGGACTTGAAGTGCTTAACGGACGCAAAGGCACTTCTCAAATGCGTCAAGGAGAGACTATTTTGTTTCTTATCGTGATCGGGAATCTCACTCCTCAGAAATTGATGACGAGGCTTTCTGGAATCGGCGGCGTAACTGGCCGACATTCGGAAAACTCAGATGGTGATGATTACGCTAATCTCAGTACTGGAATAACGTCTCCGGGCACCGTGCGCTTTTTGCTGTCTGAAGTCTCTGAGTTCAATCCAAGCCCGTCTGATTCTTCATTCACGCCAGGGTTGCCTCGTTCGTCCTTCAATGTCTTATTTCCTCATCGACCGATCGCTGACTCGACGAATTGATAAGAAAAGGGTTTTTTTTTCTGAGCTTGCACGCAGCAGCGCTGGTGACGCTCTTCACCCCTCGTTCAATTACAGTGTCCATGTTTCTGTGAATTCCACACTCATTGGAGTGACTGTGGATAGCGGCGGAATGAATAATAATGGGAGAGGTGTGTCCTGATTGACATTCTTCTTTTTTCTTCTTCTTTATTTCCTCGCCTCTGAGCCCCTGACTATCCCACGACACCTACGTAGCCATTTTCACAAGCTCGGCACCTCGCGAGGATGCCATCGGTGCTTCCTTCCCCTTTTCCAGACGGGGACGATGTCAATTTATTTTCTTCACGGCTGCTAAAACATTTTCCATGAAAGTAACAAATTCAAGTGCCTAGAGGTATGTATAGTATATCTACACTGATCCGACGTACATAGATATACAAGTCGTCCTTGTGGTTGTACCTCCTCGTATCCTGCATAGACCGTGCACGGTCCCGTTCTTGCGTGCCCGCCCATCTCAGTGTTGCCGCCGCCACAAATGTGCCGATTATGTAAATAGTTGAATCCTACCACCAAGCCTCCTTTTCCCTTGATGATAACGCGCCCTCTCTTGCCTTGCATCTGTAGGGTAGACCCACACGTCCGTATCCAGCTCTCTCTCTTTTCACCCACCCACCACTTCCTTCCAACAGAGGTGCCCTCGCTCCTCGTTGCTCACCTGCTCCGGAACCCAAGCTGCGTGAATGCCCTGACCCACCCACCGGGCTTGGCCATCCATAGTAAACCTTTCGCACAATAATTAGGATCAACTACGTTCCAAAAGGTTCATCTGGATTCTTCATCCCCCGCAGTGCGTGACAATGCACGGGACTGTCGTTCAGGTCCGTGCTATCAATGTTCAGTAACTACTACGAGTAGTAATTACGACTTTTGAAACATCACCCTTAATAGCAATGCAGCATCCACCCAAGCATGCAGTTGAAGACATTCAAGTATCATTTCGAGCCCAGTTGGAGTCTCACTATACTCGAGCAGCCAACTACGCTAAAAATTTCGGGACATCCCCAAGCCGTATTATAGATCCACATCCGCTCGCAACAAAGTCCTTCTCCGTTCCAGAATAACGTGGACGAATAACAAGGCCATCTACTCAAGAGTTGTTGACGCTGGGGGTCACTTGCAAATTAATACCCAGCTCCGACAACAAGTTGGTAACAGCGCCGAGAAGTCCTTGCACTGCACCGTTCAAACCTTTTAAATGTATCAGCGCAATATCAGCAATGTATCCAGAAAATGCTCACCATCGCGAGCAG
>JBBPUL010001309.1:0-10265 GCA_038094675.1 Spongispora temasekensis
GCCAACATCAACGAGGGAGACTCGCGATCGGGTCTCGACGAGCGCGGTACACAAGAGGTGCTCGACATCATGAGGAGAGAGCGCGTCAAGTACGTGTTCCCGTAGACTGCCACACCTCTAATTCAGTGCTCATGCAATTGGCGTCATGCTACTTAGCTTTGACCAGGCAAGACTCATCCGCCACAATCAAATCCTCGCCCGCAATGGTATCGATCCTTCAGGTGTGTGCCCACCCTTGCCTGCTCTGCGTATCACATGTTCTGACCAGTGTAACTCAAGGCATGCCACTGGACTCCAAGGCTGTGACGCGGCTGTAAATCGATCAGCTCATCCGACCACATTCGCTATTACCATCCAACCTTTCGAATCGCGCCGAATGTTTTTCTTATTTATTGGATACTTGTCAATCCTTCTCCTTTCATTTCATCACTATGTATTTATGGTGGTTCATCTACTTCTCCCTACACTCTTCCAGCTCAAAATATCATCTGACAAGTCCGCCAATTCTACTGCCATCAGGAAAAAGTCACACGAGTGGTAGCAGCCTTACCAAGTATATCGTCTACAGCATGCTACAGAGCATTATGTCGCAGAGCTGTCAATATACACTAGTTGTGTAGACTACACAGCACTACACAATGTCGTCCCAAACCCCAAATAATTTAAATTAGCGCGATTTAAGCGGTGGCTGTGCGCGATAGCCATGCGCGATTTTGATGTAGTGAGCGCAATATTTCATACTTGAGTTACTTCCATGATACTACTAACAGTTCCAACGGCACATTTATCAATGGCGAACGTCTTAGCCCAGAAGGCGTCGAGTCCGACCCTTTTGAGCTGAAAAATGCATCATGTACAGTAGACTATCTCATAACGTATGAGGTAATACCGTATATTTCTCATAATGTATCAACTTTAGGAAGCTCCCACCATGGTATGCAGGGAAATATACAAAAATCCACATAATGTATAATGTATTGGGTTGGCAGGAGAAATATACATTATAAGATGGTATTTTTTGCAGGATAGGGCTTGGTCAGGAGTGGATTGAACCCTGGTCCCCCAGGGTGGAGTGACTAGTAGGCTAGTGCTGCGGCTAGCAGAAGCAAAATTTCCACATACTACTGTAGCCAGCTCCAACCTTCATGGAAATTATTTAAAAGCACCAGCCTCACCCAAAACCTCTCCCATACAAATAGAAGCTCAAGGAACAACTCCCAAAGGGCCAACTGCAACCTGCCAGCAGTGCAAAATAGGCAACATCACAGGTATACCCCCAGGTATCCATGGCAACACCCACACCCACACTCACTAATATACCCACACCCACAATCAAGGTATGGGTTTTCAAATGAGTTGACAGGTAAAGACCCATATCAACACCTGCTATGGGTATACCCACAGGTTAACATACATACAAGCAGTGAAATGTAATAGTTAGTAACTACTCTTCATTGAGAGCTTCCCAACCATCCTCCAACTCATTCTTGTCACCCAAGACCTCTGGCAGCTTTGATATCCTCTCAACATCCCTAGTCTTAACAAGTCCAAGTTTACTCCAGTATCCAAGGCAAAGTACTACATGGGTTGACTTAGCATTGAGGTGAGAGCAGAGGTGGAAAAGAAGATGTTGGCCATGGCCAAACATCTATTCAACACCAACAGATGTAGCAGGGATGCTAAGATAGTCTAAGGCCATCCAGGATAAGCAGGAATAGGTACCATGATGCACTTGCCACCATGCAAGTGGATTAGCCATGTGCTCCACCTTCATGCTGAGATAAAGGTTGAGTTCCAAGTGAACCTCAGCTTCCTTAGGGGGAGCAGAGTGTAGAAAACATTGATGTACTAGAGAAGAGAGTTAGTATCATAATATGAAGCAATTTAAGTTGAATGCAATACCTTTTTTTTTACCCAAATTCTCCTGACTGTCAATCTCAGGCTGTGAATGTCCTGTATCAGAGTCATCACCAGAATTGCCAGCTTTGGATGCATATGAATGCTCAAATACTTTTTGAACTAACATTTTAGCTGTATTAATCCACTCTTCTTATTCTTAAAGTAGTTTAGTTTGTGTAGAGGATGGAGTATTGTAAATAATCAGTAGATTTAGTCCAGAAATCATAGTCATAGTGAAATAGATACTATCATAATGACTTACCCATCACAATTTGGTACACCTCAGAACAGTCAGTAAGTTCATAATAATGATTCAATGTCTTCTTGGAGATAGCCACAGCTGTGCAGATCAGTAGCATATAGTTAGTATAGTTAAGGGAGGTGGTGGTGAGGACCTTGTCAATAAGGTTTATGGCTAGAATTACTGTAGCAAGATTTAGGATATCATGTGAGAAAAAGAGTGTGGCATCCTTGAGAATCTATCACTGGTGAGACATGTCACATGGCTTACAGTAAACATCTCAGCTGTGACTCACTCATAGTATGTTGCTGAGTTGCTCTACAAGCTCCCACTTGTGGTCCTCCAATTCAAACTTCCTTAAGCCCAAATTCCAGTTCTGGGTTATTCTACCCACTGCCTTCTGATGAGCCAAAGCATATTTGAGCAGATCATAAGTTAAATTCCATCATATTGCAACATCATGTGGCATGATACTGATCATCTATTTCAACACTGTCAGCAAATGCTTCCACTCTGGCAGCAAGAGGGTTGAGGATTTCACTATTTTGTGAGCCAATTTGTGAAGCTGAATGAATGGCTTAGTATATGTGTAAGTTGGACTAAAATCATCGATTACCAGTAAGTCTTTTACCTTTGCAACTTCAACAATGTCTAACAGGAACATCATAAGAACACCCTTAACCTCTAGATGCACAGCAAAGGCCACAAATGCTCTATGGTTTGAAGCTGTCCATGCATCTGTGGTGTAGCTCAGTCTCCCTTCATGTTCCTGCCAGTAAGTCCATTAGTATATGCATTCTTGTACCTTTCATTATTCACCCTCAACATTTTAGCAATCTGTTTGTGGAATTGTGCAAATACCTGGCACACATCTCTCACCACTGTCAGGGGTGATAGTATGTACAATTCTGGCCTGCCTGTTTTCATCAATGACTGAAAACCTCTATCAGCAATGATGTCAAATGGACACAGGCTTTCAGACACACAGCATACTAATCAATGACTGAAAACCTCTATCAGCAATGATGTCAAATGGACACAGGCTTTCAGACACACAGCATACTATCTCTGCCCTTGAATCCCAATGATCAGGTGGTGCCAAACCATTAACAAAACATGTGAACACACCTCATCTCAGCATGTGTATGCTGGCAGTGACTGTAAGTGACTTTCCCCTTTCTCTTCTGTTCAAATGCAGTGGTAATTGAACTATTTTGCAGGATACTTCCAACTATTTTTGTTTGGAC
This sequence comes from Spongispora temasekensis, assembly GCA_038094675.1. Lineage (NCBI taxonomy): Eukaryota > Fungi > Basidiomycota > Agaricomycetes > Boletales > Boletaceae > Spongispora > Spongispora temasekensis. The sequence goes on from JBBPUL010001309.1 coordinate 3,388, forward strand.
CTCTTGGCAATCCTTAGCATTGTCAGCCATTGAGAGTACATCATCACCCCAGCAAGACTTGACATGTTTTCACATGTTTCCTGTGGACTAGACATCCTTGGTGTCAAGAAATCTCTGAATCTTGACCTTGCATGTACATACACAACATCTGAACTCATGAACACAACATCCATTCCTTTTACAAATATCTGGAGTTGGATTGAAGAAGGCATAGACTGGTGAGGTCCATTCTCATTGCAATTGTACTAGAAATGATTGATTAATTGTTCGAATGTTTTTTTGATACTCAACATACCTAGCTCTGCTTCTGAGGTTTTCATCTCAGGATTGTCTACCACCTCAATACTGAGTGAGCATAGTCATGGTCCCTTACCCTCTGAGCTGTCATTTACGACCACTTACTTGTTGTGTTACACTATCACTGAGTCATTGTGAGTCATCTCTGTTCTTTCCTTTTTTTGTGAAGTCCTTTGGTGGTTTTAGTACTGAAACAGCACTTGCCTTCTGCTTTCTAGAAGTGGTTGTGGTGATATCTTCTTCAAGAGCAGCCTTGGCCTTCTCAATCAATTTTGTGGCTTGTTTTTCTGGGTGAGAGGAAGAGTTGGGCATCATATGCATATGTATGTGTGAAGCATGGTTAGTGACTTGGCAATTTCCAACTTGTTTGACAGTGCATGTTATTGCATCATTTTATTCAAGTCTATTTGATAGCATTATTGACATTGGATAACTATTTTAAAATAATTATATAGTGTATAACTATTTGAAATCTATGCACAGGTGTGGCTGTGAGTGCAGGTGTGTCACAAATAAGACCTATACCCACACCCAATGTGGGTAAGGATACCATACCTATGCAGATTACCCTTACCCATTATATTGCCTAACACTGACTCACACATTGAATCTGACACATCACCACAGATGGATCAAGGCACTTTATGTACAGATGAGAATTGCATGGCAATACATTTGCCTTCTCATAGACAATTTCTCAGGCCATAAAATTGCATTTGTCCTCCAAAACATCCAGATTGTCTTTTTTGAACCAAATCTTACCTCATTCATCCAGCCTCTTGATGCTGGTGTCATCTGATGCTTCAGAGCTCATTATCACCACCAGTTTTGTCTTTGTGCAATTGATCTTGATGAAGCAGGGAAAAGAGACATCTGGAAGATCAGAATCTATAAGGCAATACTGATAGCAATCAAAGTGTGGAGTGCTGTTACTACCACAACATTACTGGAAGTATACCAGAATCCAAGCAAGTGTCACCACACCACTTTAGCATCCAGCTCATACAGACCCTGGGGCATGGGCTATCATTCAGGAGTTTGTGGCAAACAATTTATCTCTTCTAGTGGTCGAGAGTGCATTGCAGCAGCATCTTGGAGGCTGCTACATTGCTGCTGACTGAAATCCTATGTTTGATGCAGTCTTGGATGCAGAGAGTGACATGATGAAGGCTAGTGAGGTGGTCAAAAAGTTTGCATCAGCTGCTTGTTAATAATCTGGTCTTACATATCATCAAGCTTTCAGTTCCTACTAGATCACTGCAGCTTGAAGCACTTGAAGAAGACCTAAAGAATTATATAAAGGTCCTCAAGGATAAGAATTGAATTTTTGGCAACCTACCTTCCCTCAATAAACTACTTGACCCTCCTGAGGAGCATAAAGACATTGACATTGCAGCAGAGATGTTCAAGAGTGATGCCACAATCATCATGGAAGTTTGTCAATGAGAAGGAGTCCAAAATGGAGAGATTATGGAGGTTGACAATAATAGCTCTGATGATGATACTGTTGTAAACACCACAAAAATACTATATTCAAACTCTTCTCTTTTCCTCAAGTATTCTGGTAATACATGCATGCTTATGTAATATGATATCACAAGGCTAGACCCATCATGTGACATAACATCACTTATCTCCTTATCTATGATATCATAGTCTAGTCCACCTTATGTTAGACACATGTAGATTAGTCAGACCTCATGTATTTAATGTACTAGAACATATATAAAGCAGCCAAGAGTTGAGCTAAGCCCCAGCTTTAACCTCTTGTGTCTTTGACCAAAGTCCTTAGCCCCCATCCTTTCCATTTCATGTATAGTTGAGGCTGAAGGTTGTATCCAATAAGCATTAAAAGCTTTGATTACTTCATTAGGTTGAAGCTGCCCTTTACCTCCTTCTCAATTATTGTGTGCATGGTATCTGCAGCAAAGCTCATTGTTGTCACATGTGCAAGAAAGCCGATTCACAGGTATAAAGTGGACACTACTCTATTGGAAGTATAGTTGCACCATAATAGCTTAGAGACAATGACTCCAATACAAAACTGTTTGAGCTGTGTTCATCTGACACAATACTTGGTTTGCTTTGCTAGAGCATAGACCTCATTCGAGAGGACATGTTTAGCCACCAAGAAACAAAGATCACTCCCTTAGTGTATAGTGGGTCAGCGCAGTGGTACTACCTATGCAAAGTAGCAGAATCATGATTTCTTCTGTGAGATTCACAGTCTCAGCATACTAAAATATCAGCCATAGCCAGGTAGAACCTGGTTCTCCCCTCTCCGACTCTCTGGTCCCAAGCTGGCATACAAGACTCATCTCTATGAGATAAAATCCCTATGGTGCCCTCTTTGTGGTAGTGGCAAGCAGGTTTTTCTTTTTTTAGTATATGTGTACAATCAGCCATCAGTACCTTGCTGTTTATAAGATTGCCCCTAAGCCTGAGTGAGATCAGACTGAAAACACTAGTTTTTAGTTAGAAGCAGCTAATATCTTACCTTTCCTACTCAAAGCATTTTTTGAGGTTTACAAAGCCACTCCCCCATCCACTTATCTCTATACCACCTTGATCTCTTTTCCTCTTCCTCTTTTCCCACCCTTAAATAAAGATGTCATTGGACTCAAAGATCGATGACTTGACTGACCAGTTTTCCTTGCTACAGCTTGAATTTGATTGAAAGACAAAATCAATGCTCAGATATGCTGGCACATAGGATGGCAACAAAATGACCTTCTAACTATGGTGGGTCAACAGGAAGCTATTCTTGAAGATCAAAGACTATGATCAATGAGAAGCAGCTTATGCTGTTCTATGCCATATGATTGGCAACACCACCCAGTTCACAGTACAGATGCTTAAAACATTTGTGGAGGTAGATGTCATCGACAAGTGGCCTTTGGTAGCCGATCTCAAAACAGTAATTAAAAAATATTTCATGATGGACTCATTACAGCATGAGTCTTACAAAAAGCTGCTAAATCTAAAGCAGGAAACAGATATCCACACATTTATTAGAGACTTTACCAGTCTCTATGTGGATGCCAAGTGTGGAGCAGGTGAGGCAGTTCATATATTAAAAATCAATTACAAAATTCATATGGAGCATGAGCTTCATGCAACTAAGGAGTTGATGGCTGATGACATTGAAGGACATATCATGGCTTATACTGTGATTAATAAAAAATATGAAAACATTACCCTGACTTACCTGAAGACTGGTCTCACAATCAGTCCATGCCTGCTCCTATGCCTCCCAGTCACCCCTTATTCCATGCCTACCAGTATACAATCCAGTGTAGGTATGCCCATGGACATTGATAGAAAGATGTTCCAAAACCCAAGAACTCTGGACACATGCACATGTTTCAGATGTCAGTGCCCAGATCACATATGGGCAATGTGCCCCACCAATCCTTCTCACCATCCCAGAAATCAAGCTCTGTATGAGGCTCATGTAAAATCAGTAGCACAGCCCCAAGATCTGACACAGACCTTGCCCCCCCAAAGTGCATTTTCTACACAGTCCCAAGTGGTTGCACAACCATTTTCTCACCATCAAGCTTGGATGATGGAAGAAGCTAAGGCTTACTAGTGTGATAAGATCACTGCTGAAAACAAGGCCAAGGCAGGTTTTTGATGCTGACTGCTGATATGAGGGTGTCAGTGGTCTTGGACAATATTTCTTTTAATACTACATCTGTTCCTGTTATTTCTTCTTACAAAAAATTAGATAAACCTAAAAAAAAGTATTTTGGACTATATACTGGTATTGGAGTTTCTTGATTTGTACCATGATGTAGTTAAAGAAGATGACTGGGAGGAATTGGAACCAGTCATTAATAATTTATCATTGTCATCATCATATAATTATCCTATGTTTGATATATGCAAACTTGCAAAGATGGCTGAAGATGAAACTTATCAGCCTTAGTCATTCCCAGTGCATGAAATGTCATCTCGATGTGGTAGCCTACCAGATGAATATTCTGCCATGAAGTCTCAATTAAGCTCAGTCCCAGAAGAAAAATATTGGCTACTTAATTTTGCAGAAATCCCAGAAAAAATAAATTATGAAATCCCTCGACATATGTATCAAAATCATGCCATATACAGTAATACATGGCACCTGTGCACCAATGCTCTAGATGTGGAGTTAAAACTACAAAGGCAAGATTGATCCTTGATCTGAGTATCTGCATTGGTTAATAGTGGTTCCACTCATTGTTTTATTGACCAAGGTTTTGTTACAGCAAATGCTATCACATGTAAAAAACTCAATAGGCCCATTGAAGTCCACAATGCTGATGGATCTGCTAATGTTGGTAAAGGAATTAGTCACTATTGTGAGATCATGGCACATATGGTGGATGAAAATAACATGGCACATTCCTTCCTATTAATGCTTTATGTTTTCAATTTAGTGACAAATGCAGTATTTTTAGGGTATGAGTTCTTAGCACTTCATAATCCTTCCATAGATTGGAAGAAGCATTCATTGTCTTTTGATATGCTTGTGACCAGTGGGCATCTAATTTATCTATGCATGCTTTGTCCTTGACAGAACAAAAAGTTTAAAACAAGAACTCTCAGTTGAGTTACATGATTATTTGGATGTGTTCTCTGAACAAGATGCTGCTATGAAAAACTTGAAATTATGCAATTGACTTGCATTCTGATTTTGTCCCTAAAAAGGGCAAGGTTATTCTAATGTCTCAAATGGTGTTATCTGAGATCTGCACCTTCCTCAATGCTGAGCTTGAGAAAGGCTATATCCATCCTTCTAAATCACCACAGATGATGCCAGTTTTCTTTATTCCCCAAAAAGATGAAAAAGTGATTAGTTATGGATTATTATTATTTGAATGAGAGTACTGTCACCAATGCATACCCTCTTCCATGAATAGACCAACTAGTCAATAGGCTTCATGGGGCCAACATATTTACCATGGTGGATCTTAGATGGGGCTACATGAATGTCCATATAAAGAAAGGTAATGAATGAAAAGGTGCCTTTGTCACTTCCTTTAGATCATTCAAACCCTTGGTTATGTATTTTGGATACAAGAATGTGCCAGCCACATTCCAAGCCATGATGGATGACCTATTCCATGAGCACTATAATGATACTGGTGCTTATCTTGATGATCTTATTATTTCTACAACTGGTTTGTCTCATGCTCAGCATGCTGAGAAAGTTTGCGAAGTTTTGCAGATCTTACAGGATAATAATTTATATTAAAAACCTTCCAAATGCTTCTTTTTTAAATCCTCCATTGACTATCTCAGTATAGTCATATCTAAAGATGGGGTAGATATGCAAAAATCAAAAACAAGTGCTATTGCAGAATGGCCATGACTACAATCAGTTAAACATATCCAATCATTCTTAGGCCTCTGTAATTACTGTATTATTGACATTTTATAGAAAACATTGAAACTAATAACTAGTTAACAAAGAAAGATGTACCATAGATCTGGGGTCCTGATTAAGAAAACACATACCTATCTTTAAAAAGAAAAATTCACTACTGCACTGCTACTTGCATATCCAGATAGCAACAAGGAATTGCATGTAGAAACTGATGCATCAGACATCACCACAGGTGCAGTGCTTTTAGTACATAGAGAAGATGGTCTCCGGAGACCTTGCACTTTTATATCACACTCTTTTAATTCTGCAGAGTGAAACTATCCTATTTATGATAAAGAAATGGCAGCAGTCATCTGAGCCTTGAAGGAATGGCAACATTATCTAATTGGACATTCAAAATTTGAGATCTGAACTGATTATAAGAATCTGGAATATTGGAAAAAACCTCAAACTTTATCATCATGCCAAGCTTGATGGCATGCCCTGTTACAGGAATTTAATTATGTTTAATCTATATACAAACCTGGTTCAACCAATAAATGAGCAGATGCTCTATCTAGATGCCCCAATTATGGTGATGCAGTGCAAAACCTAAATGAAAACATAATGGTGTTACCACTGCAGGTTATCATCAATGATGTACACCTTGATTCACCATTTCTAGAATGACTACAGAAAATGTCCAAAAACCTAAAAATACCATCCTCAGTCACTTGTTGGTTTGATGATCAACAGTCTGTATTTATCAATGACAACAATCGTGTTTTTGTACCTCCAGGACTGTGAATCAAACTTTTAATGTTATTTCATGATTCCCCCCTTGCTGGATATGCAGAACAATAGTGCACTTATTTCACCATCACACAGCATTTCTTCTGGCCAGACATCAGCAAAATCAGGAGTAACTTGACAGTGCTGGACAGTGCTGGACAGTACCATTATGAGTAGTGCTCATAGTGAGGGTCCATCTTGACAGAGCTTTCATAGTACTCTCATAGTGTCTCATAGTGTTTCTAGTATTTCATAGTTTCCATAGTGTCTCATAGTATCTCATAGTATTTGTGAACTTCAACATAGTGTTTTATAGTGTCCATAGTGTCTCATAGTGTCTCATAGTATCTCATAGTATCTCACAGTATCTCATAGTATCCCTAGCATATTATAGTTCTATTTGAATTTAACAAATTTTAATTTTAGATAAGATCAAATC
>JBBPUL010001311.1:0-10247 GCA_038094675.1 Spongispora temasekensis
AACGTTGAGTAAAGTCAAGTGATCGCCGTCTGGAATGGTAAGTAAAGCCTTTGCAGCATCTGCCTCTTTACGTTGGTTATTAGGTCGAAGCCAGATGTTCGGTACTGTTGTAGTTCAGTATGCATTCGGAGTATAACCAACACGATACTTGCCGGACAACATGGCGGTGATCGTCAACATGTCGTGACTACATTGGAATTCGGGACTGACAATGAGCATTTTCGAAACCTAAGATCCAGCATTGTGGACTGTACGTGAACGAGTAAACAAGTACCCACCTGCGGATCTAGTGGAAATTCCGCCATGAGCTCCCCGAGGGCTGTAAGGTTGCCATCGTCGTCTAGTGCAGCCAAATAATTCAACAGTTCCAGAGCACGCATCAACGTTTCTGGTGCAGGCGCATCTACATAATCAAAGCGCACAAGATCCTGAAACCGTACGCATGAACAACGACCCAGTATCGCAAGAAAATGCACGTACCTTGACTCCGGCCTTGACCAATTCCAACACCGTATTTGCCAAATTGCTCCAGAGGATTTCCGGGTGTGTCTGCTCCTCGAGCTCAGACTTAAAGTCTTTTTCGGTATACAATCGGAAACATTTTCCGGGACGCGTTCGTCCCGCACGCCCCGCCCGTTGCTGAGCCGAAGCTTTTGATATTGGGCTGACCAGCAAGCTCTCCACGCGGATGCGCGGGTTGTACACCTTTTGCTTGGAAAACCCGGGATCCACGATGAAAACAATCCCGTCGATCGTCATGGATGATTCCAAAATGTTGGTCGAGACAACCACCTTTCTGCCAGGAGGACCGCCCGTCGTCGAAGCCGGGGGAGGGGGGTCGAATATTCGCTGCTGCTGTTGAAGGGGAAGTGTCGAGTAAAGCGGGATACAGACCAGAGGTCCGACAGACTCTGGGTCTTGGTTGACGAGATCGTCGGCCTCCAGTTTGATTTTTCGGCAGGCATCTTCTATTTCTTCCTCTCCAGTCAAGAAAAGCAAAATATCGCCTGGCTCCTCGGCGCGGTGGATCATGAGAACCGTCCGGATGGCTGCCTCGACATAATCGGGTTCAGGTTCTTGGGTGTAAAAGACCTCAACAGGATGTGTACGCCCGGGAACCTTGAACAAGGGTGCGGGAGAACCATTTTTGATACCAAAGTACTTTTGGAACTTGAGCGCGTCGAGAGTGGCGGACATGATGATGATCTTGAGGTCCTTGCGTCTCTTTGCGAGTGCCTTTAACAGACCCATGAGGATATCGGTTGCCAGCGTTCGCTCGTGGGCCTCGTCGAGGATGATGGTCGAATAACGATTGAGGTCGGGATCGTTCATGGCTTCTCGAAGAAGTATACCGTCGGTCATATATTTGACGAACGTGGTACCGGGTTCGGTCATGTCTTCGAAACGTATCGAATAGCCGACCTGTCGGCCGAGCTGGACTGCACGAGAAGCCAATATGAGCACACAGAGTGATTCGACTGAATGGGACAACGGCACACCGTCCATCTCGTTAGCGACACGCTTGGCCACGGACATGGCAGTTACACGCCGTGGTTGGGTACAGGCGACGATCTTGCCCTTGGTGTGCGGGAGGTCCGAGTAGGCGACGAACTGGGGTATTCTATCGACGGAAAGATACTGGTCTATAAGTTCGCGGTTCAAAAAGGCAGACCGAAAAATTTTCGGCTGCCAACTTACTGTGTGGTCTTGCCGGACCCGGTTTCGCCTACGATGACGATGATCTGGTGGGCGTTGAACTGTGGGCCATGTCAACCAACGGGCCCTTGCAGGAGGGGTATAATGTGATACACACCATCTTGTAAAATTCGTCCATTTGAGCGTACACGGGGAGTTTTCTGCGCGCCTCGAGTATCTTCTTGTACTGGGGGGTGTGGGGTTGTTTTGTGAACGAATTCCGGTCATGGTCCTGTAGGAGAGTGAGTGTTTGAGCCCAACTCGGGATGGCTGCCGTACTCACCAACGCCTTGCGGACCTGGTTGGCGGTGACCTTGCGAGGAATGAAGCCCAGTAGGGGCTCCGAGTTCTCTGCAGGTTGGCCGATGCGGGTGAGGTACATCGGACTCTCGGACATGATGATGGCGCGGCCCAGCTGGAGCGACAACAACCCCGGTCAAGTGGTACCTACAGTAACGAGCCTGACTAGGCTCCTCGGCTAATTATAACCTCCCGCCTTGTTAGGCTCTTGTTTTATGATTTCCCGACACCAGGAGTAAATCCGTGCCCGGAACGCAGGAGAAGGCCTGGTGCGACGGGTCACCAGATGAGAGGAAAGTAACCCCAGCACAGGTAACGAGAGAGGGCGTGTGGCGATGCTCCCTCAATTTTATTGGAGCGAGGAGAGCACGAATGTATTCATTGAGAAATACGAGGGGACATAGTAATTCAAAATTGCAGTGCAGTCATTGCAGAGATCAAGTCCTTGACCGCTGAATTCGAATTCTTCTGCGGTCCTACCAAATCCTCCGTCCTACGCCCCTTACCAGCCTTTTTATTAACAAGATGCTGCAATATCCGCTTCGTTTCTCCATCTGAGAAATATTTGACGTCAAAGTAGCCAGGTGCCAATTCAAGTAGCCTGCAGTGTATCCCGTCAGAAATCGTTGCTCACGACCTTCAAAAGAACTCACCATTCGGGCTTGACGTCCGTCACCGTCCGGATATACGGCTTTGTCGTCAGCACAAATTGGTTGAAAATGACCCAGTCTGGTTGCGTGTCTACACCACAGGAGGGGTGTAAACTAACAATCTAGCATCCTCAGTCAACACTTTGTCAGGTAAAATGGAATCAGAAAAACACGTACTTGATTATCCTTGATGGTCAGATATTTATATTTTTTCCTGACCCCCTCCTTGTGTGCGACTTGCATGAAGTAGCCACAACAAAGTGCTTGTCTAACGCTCAAGTGCCGTTTTTTTTCGTCGGCAGTTGATACAAGGGGTAGTTCGAAACGTTTCATAATATCTTCCAGCTCTCGACGAACATTTTCCGCTTCTGCGAGTGCTCGTGCCGAAAGATAGTTGTTTGAAGCCCAGTCGCTATCGCCCTTGTCTGGGTGTAGTGAGCACTCCCTAGAACGAGTAAAACGAAAAAAGAAGAAAGTACTTTTCATGTAAGAATTGTATACATGGTGTAACGTCAAGTGATCGCTATTTGGAATGGTAAGTAAAGCCCTTGCAGCATCCGCCTCTCTACGCTTGTGAGGAGGACGGAGCCAGACGTTTGGCACTGCAAAATCACCATGAATATGCGTTCCGGCGAGCACGAACCACGACGAGGAGTTACCAGACAGCATTGCAGCAATCGTCAAGACTTCATGACTACACTGGAATTCAGGGCTGACTCTGAGCGTCTTTGATAACTAAGATCCAGCATCGCATGTCAGCCACCTGGACCCGGGAGAACCTACAAATCACGATTATTTGCCCACCTGAGGATCCAACGGAAACTCGGCCATGAGACTCCCTAGCGCAGTGAGATTGCCATCGTCGTCCAGTGCAGCCAAATAATTCAACAGTTCCAGAGCACGCATTAGCGTTTCTGGTGCAGGCGCATCGACATAATCAAATTGCACGAGATCCTGGTACCCATATGTGTGAACGACTGCCCAGCTATTTCCAGAAAATACACATACCTTGATTCCAATCTTGACCAGATCCAAAACTGTATTCGACAAATTGCACCTGAGGATTTCCGGGGGTGTCTGCTCCTCGAGTTTAGATATAAAGTCTTTTTCGGTATACAATCGGAAACATTTTCCGGGACGCGTTCGTCCCGCGCGTCCTGCCCGTTGCTGAGCCGAAGCTTTCGATATTGGGCTGACCAGCAAACTCTCCACGCGGATGCGTGGATTGTACACCTTTTGCTTTGAAAGTCCAGGATCGACGACGTAAACAATGCCGTCGATCGTCAGGGATGTCTCCGCGATGTTAGTGGAGACCACTACTCTTCTCCCTGGAGGGCCGTTCCGTGTCTGAGCCGGGGGAGGGGGATCAAATATCCGGCGTTGCTGTTGGGGGTCGAGGGTCGAGTAAAGTGGGATACAGACCAAAGGACCAACAGACTCCGGGTTTTGGCTAACGGTATCATCGGCATCTAGTTTAATTTTTCGGCAGACCTCCTCTATTTCCTCCTCTCCAGTCAAGAAAAGCAAGATATCGCCTGGCCCCTCGGCGCGGTGGATCATGAGAACCGTCCGGATGGCTGCCTCGACATAATCGGGTTCAGGTTCTTGGGTGTAATAGATCTCGACAGGATATGACCGCCCAGATATCTTGAACAACGGTGCAGGGGGACCATCTTCGATACCAAAATACTTTTGGAACTTGAGCGCGTCGAGAGTAGTGGACATGATGATGATCTTGAGGTCCTTGCGTTTCTTGGCGAGCGACTTTAACAGGCCCATGAGGATATTTGTTGCCAACGTTCGCTCGTGGGCTTCGTCAAGGATGATGGTCGAATAGCGACCAAGGTTGGGATCGTTCATGGCTTCTCGAAGAAGCATGCCGTCTGTCATAAACTTGAGGAACGTGGTACCGGGTTCTGTCATGTTTTCGAAACGTATCATATAGCCGACCTCTTTCCCAAGTTGTACTGTGTCGTGTGCGATGCGAGGTGAATATAGGCCCGTCCGAGATCAACTTTACTCACCGTCCATCTCATCAGCAACACGCTCAGCTACTGATGTGGCAGATATGCGTCGTGGTTGCGTGCAGGCCACAATCTTTCCCTTGGTATGAGGGAGACCCGAATAAGTGACAAACTGAGGTATTCTATCGATAAAAAGAAAGTGACCTATCAGTTCAGGGTCTCAAATTTATTTACTTCTCAGAACAGAATCGTCTATTGCCGACTTACTGTGTAGTCTTTCCAATCCCAGTCTCGCCAACTACGATAGTGATCTGGTTGGAGTTGAACTGCGCAAGGACATCATACATGCCATCGTCCCCTCGAGCAACCCATCGACGAACGCACCATATTATAGAATTCGTCCATCTGCGCATATACCGCGAGCTTCTTGCGTCCCTCGAGCATTTTCTTGTAGCGAGGCGTATACACGAGATTTGTAAAGGGGTTCGTGTCATGTTCCTTCATGGGCACATATACGCAGGACGATAGATGTTCGATTGAATTCGAAGCTGGAATTGAAGTTGGTTGGACGTTCTTACCAACGCTTTGCGGACTTGATTGGCGGTAACTTTGCGAGGTATGAAACCGAGGAACGGATCATCCTCCGAGCTGGCACTACTGGAGCCTGTGTTTCTTCGCCTTTGGGGAAGGCGAGTGAGGGACAGGCTTTCGTTTTGTTTAGACATGGGTCCGAACTCGAAGTTGGGGGTTTGAGTGGTTCGATTTAGTCACTGATAAGCTGCAGAGTGCCCTCGAAGCTGGCATCGGCGTGCGAGTCTGCCAACTTGGGACTTGTTAATTTGACGGCTGAAAACAGCATATAGTCTTTTAGAAAAGGCTATACGTTGATCAGAAAGAAAGAGAAAACACACCATAGCCGGTATGCGAAGCAGCACTCATACATGGACGAAAGAAAAATACATGCATTAAGGGGGAATCGAACCCCCGGCGGGTCGATGGCAACGACCCAGGTTACCACTACCCCATTAATGCTTGATATCCAAGCAGTGAGTACGGCCACATAACGCATTGAGTTTGTTACCCGGTGAAGCTTGAAATATGTCAATCATCCTTCTACCTCTTCCTGCCCTCGCGCTCCCCACTCTCCCCGTCTCCGCTTGATAGAGTCTATATGCTTCCTGCAGATGGTCCGGGGAAAGCGGGCCAGTCTCGCCTCGGCGTGTCTGCGCTGCTCGTGCTGCCGAGGATTGTACACCGGACATACTTATTGACAACAAGAGCTCACCTTTCTCGACTATTTCGCCTACAAACACTTTTTGCAAAGCCGGCAACAATCTGGGCCACAGGCTGAGAGACTTGCTGACCGGTAGTTTGTTGTATCACCTTTGATGTGTGATGCCACCGTAGGTATGCAGTGCGTGACGAGACTTACCCGTCTGACAGCCTGTTTTGGCAAAGCATGTCATCTGTAGGCTTCGAAGCGATCGTACTGGGCAGAATCCATCAACACCCTACGATGCAAATGTCAGAGACGGAATATCTGGTTGCGTGATACAAACTTAAGGTTGTCCTTGCTCTCGCTCTGCCATGACAGCTGAGCAGAGTAGTCGTCATCGGCCATCGCAGGCAGGAGCTCGTCCTCCCCTTCACCGTCTTCGTCCCCGCCGCCTCCAGCCCCTAATTTCGGCACAGCTGCGGTACTTGCGCCGGGTACAACCACGGCACCGGGGACGGTCGCCAAGGGTCCCGGAGGCAAAACTGCAGCAGACGTTGAAGGGCCTGCTTCGTCTTCGCTGTCCATGCCCACGTCGACCGCTGGGGCAGCACCGGGAGGATTAGCACTAGCGGCTGAAGTGTCCCCAGTGGGCTGGAGTGCTGCTGTCCCCACCACCGGGGCAGACACAGGGACGGAAATAGGGACGGGGGTCGAAGGTCCTACAGTCGGTATGGTTGGACTTGCCCATTGCACTGGGGTGAACTGTGGTCCACTGAGGGGGACGGGGACCGCTGGGCTGGCCGGGGTGGGTTGGTGGGTGACGGGGCTGGATGCAAGAATGGCCCCTCGGTTTCCTGCCACGTTTTGCTCCACGGCCACGGGAGGGGGGAGTTGGCGTTTGGGGGATGAGGGACGGGTTGATTTGGATGAAGGAGTTGGCCATGGACTATTAGCACAAACACCAGTAAAACGATCCACATCCGGACAGACACGCGTTAGCCCATCGTCACCGGGACAAGCATCCTCGCCATCAACTACTACAACGTCGGCATATGATGTCTGCCGAAAATCTCGGTACGGCTCGCTCGCCAGTTTCATGGACGCCATCGGGGACTACACCGTCTCCGCGGCGAGCGGCGACCTGTTCGACATGCAGTACATTTTGACGGTCGAAGTTCAGACAAGGTTTGGGCGTCCTGCGATGCGTTTTTTTTGTGCCTCTTCACCATATCTCTAGTACCATCTTACTCGAACTCGACCCCACACCGCGATTCGTGAGATCATAATGCTAGTAGTGCACCTCACGTTCACACTCGGATAGCATACACCCGCGCTTCAACACGCGACCTGCTCGTTCTTACTTCGTTGCAAACACGCTGCCTCGAGGTGCTCTTTGGCTGCACATACTTATGGTTGTGTAAACACAAGTCGTTCGTACCACTCCAAATAATACAACCACTCTGCCAACGGGTGCACTCCTTCAAGTGCGATAATCACCATTAATACGCACGTATTCCTGCAGCGCACACCGTTGGTATTATATTTATGTTCGCGATCAGCAGTAAAAGAGCACTCACATAGCTAAAATCGCACGTCCAATAACGAGCAGACTCCTTGCCTCCAACTCCTTGCCCACCGAGATCGACTCTGATATCAAAGTCTTCTTCGCCGAGGATCTCACTTGCACGTGCCTCATCAACACCGACTGGCTCGCCATCCTTAAGGAGGACAAGTGGTGTTCGGTTCGAAGAGGTGGAGGAAGGAACAAACGAGACGCTGACGAGGGCTGGGTCGAGTGGGGTGCTAAGTGGAGTAGAGCCTGTCGAGGAGAGAATGCGGCCCCAGCTGACAGCAAGTTGTAACCAGTGAGACCACACGTCGTGGAAAAGGGACACGACTCACTTTGCATCCTCCCCGTAGAGCGCGGTTTTCACGAGTGCCGAAGTGCTGATGGTCGAGGCGATGCGATGAGCATCCGCATACGAAGCCGCATTCTAACCGTCAAAGTATGTCAGATAAAGTCGAATGAAAAAAAAAAGTGCAAACAAAATAAGAGAAATGGGACGTCTCCCCGTTCTGAACTCGCCATCACTCGCAAGGATGCGCAAACCCACCTCGATACACACACCAACGAACTTGGTAGCACCTTCACCATCCCGTACGACGAGCTTGGCCAGATCAATGGAAAACGCCGTGAGATGATCTCTAAATGCAACGTATGCTTGAGGATCCGTGGCCTCGTCGATTTCAGTTGGGCTGGGTATACTTGGCTCGTGACCAGCACCATTAGCCAAGACGATGATGGTGTCGTTGGTGGACATGTCGCCGTCGATCGAGATGGAGTTGAAGCTTCGATCGACAGCATAGGTGAGTGCCGACTGCAAGCTCTTTGGGGAGACGGGAGCATCGGTCAGGACAAGGCCGAGAAGAGTAGCATGGAGTCCAGCAGTAGGGGTGGGTCCAGAAGGAGCGGAGGGTGCAGCGGCTGAGGGGTGCACGAGGCCTGCCGGAGACGAGGGGTCGCCCATCTGTGGGTGAATCATACCCGCACCCTTGTCCATGCCAGCCATGCGGTAGGTCTTTCCATTGATTTGGAAGGTGCGCGCAAGAAGTTTTGGAAAGGTGTCGGTGGTCATGAACGCCCGTGCTGCGGCTTCATAGGCAGCCGGCGTGGAGGAGAGGGAGTAGGAGGTGGAAGCGGACGACTGCTGGGTGGAGATGGCAGAGAGTATGTTAGAGATGGGCAGGTGGACGCCAATGACGCCAGTGGACATGACGAGTGTCTCGGGTGTCTGAGATTGCGGAGAGAGACCATGGGAGGCGAGGAGGGCATCGCCTGCTTTCACCATCTCCCGAGCGTTCTGCATACCTTTTTTGCCCGTCACAGCGTTTGCACACCCGCTGTTTACGACGATCGCGCGTGCTCTTCCTCCAGACTGCTGGATGACTTCGCGGGAGACGAGAACAGGAGCGGCGCGGAAAGCATTGAGGGTGAAGCAAGCGGCCGCAGAGGTGGGATGAGGCGAGGTGGACAAGACGAGCGCGAGATCGAGCGGCGTCGGGTTAGCAGGCTTTGGCTTTTTGACACCAGCACTTATGCCAGCGACAAGGTATCCTCTGGGCAGCGTTTCATCTACGACATCTGTATACAAGTGGTCCTTGGAAGGGGTGGGCTTGAACGAAATTGTCGTCGCCGTCGAGGAGAAACGGGCACGAACGAGAGCAGGTGGAACGAGGATACTACGAAGGAACATGCGTGACGTATCCAACAACTGAGTTCCGGCTTCATACGTTTCTACTGCAAAATCCGCTCTTCCAGCCAACCCAGCGCCGTCGCCGTCCGCTAGCGTGTCTCTGGCCCTATTGCAGCGCAATCGTTGGCTGCATCGACGGTCAGAATAAAGGGTGGAGGCGGGAAAATTTGATGGATGTTTATTTTCGTGACGATCCAAGTTCAGCTTCGGCAGGGGTAGTAATGCTAGTGTACATAGTAGAGGTATCATTGAATACAAGAAAAGTTCATCTGGTACGAAGCGCGTTCTGGACAGCTCGAACGACGCGGTCGAAAAGCGTGTTTTCAAGATCTGATGCGATTGCATCGACCTTTTGTTCAACGGTGTTTAGCCTCTCATCTACCGTATGCCGCATCGCCTCGAGATCCCGTTTATCTGCCTTGAGGCCAATGACACCTACCAGCTGAGCAGACACTGCGTTCACCAGATGGCTCAACTTTTCAATTTGGAGGGAAAGTTCGGACTGGATGTTGTCCAGCTTTGCGTCGAAATTGTTTTGCTTTGCGATGATGTCATTTTGAACAGCTCGGATTTCTTTTTGTCCAGCTCGAAGGTCGTTCTGTCCAGCCTGGAGGGCATCTAGCTTGTGTGTGTGCTGCTGAACCACATCCCAAACTTGATGGCCACAGTTACACTCTGCACAATAAAATGTGAATGCATACATACCGACATCTATAGACGGAACACCCGTCTCCGAGCCAGAGCTACTAGGAGCACCAAATGTGCCAGCAGTCGAATTGTCTGACAGACGCCACGAATTATCTAATGTGCAATCAGATTCTGTTGTTTTCATTTTCTTGACTCTGCCACTTACCGAGTGCTTGACGAACCATGTTATTTGAATAGAATATGAGATCGGAAGCTGGAGCGAGTGGTGGGTAAGGTTGAAACGTTGACTGACAGTGGACAGCGGAGACGGGGGTATATTTATTCCAGGGGTCGGAGTCGGAGCACGGAGGATAATTCCCAGCCGATTACAAATGAGGGTATATATTATGTAAACCAAGATCGACAGTACATCACCGTCCGACAGGTGGAAAGACAAACCCCCTGCCCTTGATGGGACTCCACCCCTCCGTCCGTTCATCTGCCCGAATCAGACTCGCAATGCTAGCTGTATGCCGATGCA
>JBBPUL010001312.1:0-10246 GCA_038094675.1 Spongispora temasekensis
AGGCTCTACTTAGGCCTGGTCCGTGCACGTTCCTAGCACGTATATATAGAGGTGTAGCACAAGCCATGTACTCCAGCTTGAGCCTACTCGAGATAGCAATCTATTGCGTCTTTGACCCTCTCGCTCCGCAGCGTCTTCGCTCGAGGATACTCAGTCTTCGTCTTCGACGTCGCTACATACTCGCCTAGGTGGAGTAGTGACCAGTCTCTGTGCATTGTGCTCAGGACCTACGCCCCTCGTCTTTGCCTCGCAGCTTTAGGTTGCGCATCGAGTCTATGACTGATGCTACCCGCGCCTGTCGTAACAAAAGGCTCAAGCTCTTTGAACGTGACTACCCTTGTTGTAGATCGCAGCCATTTCGGCCCCTCCATCACCTTTGAAGCGGCGCCCCCACCCACCACCACCACCCCTCGTAACCTCTCCCTCTTGGAGATCTACCACGCCCCCTAGCCCTAGCTCCGGAACCACCACGCCCCCTTCACCACCCAGTCCCCCATCCCCGATGTCGTCTAAACCCACCGAACTTCGTCTCGCCCAACCCAAGGCCTTCACAGGCAAACAGCGCGATGCCATGCCCTGGCTTCGCTCGGTGCTACGATACCTCACTGTCAACGTCGATATCTATTCTACGGATGAAAAGAAAATTGGCTTCGCCCTGTCGTTTATGAACGATGGAAATGCCCTCACCTGGGCCGACACGTTCACAGAAAAAAGCATGCGAGGTACCAACATGGCCCTCGGATCTTGGGACGACTTCGTCAAGGAGTTCAAGGCCCACTTCGAAAGCCCTAACACTGCTGCCAACGCCCTGACCTGGTTGGCCACTTATCGAGTTAACGAGCGATGTGATGAAACCTTCCAACCGTCCCTCAACCAGTACATTTCCGAGTTTCGCAACCAGGTCAGTCTGGCCGGACTCAACGAGGCAGCCACCATCTGCCATTACTTCTCCACAGGCATCCCCCCTTCGCTCTCAGAAAAGGTGTATCTTATGGACACCATCTCCACTACCATCGACGATTGGATCAAGAATGCCTCTCGTCTCGACGATCAGCACAAACATGCTAAGCTTGTCACTCGCCAGCACAAGCACTCTTCGACCCCCACCTTCGTCCCTCGCCCCACTCAGACCCCTCGTGACAAGGACCCCAACGCCATGGATGTGGACGCCATCCGCATCCCTAAACTCACCCCTGAGGAGCGGGAACGCTGCCTCAAACAAGGACTTTGCCTCCAATGTAGGAAATCGGGCAATTTCTCCAATAAATGCCCGACCTTCAAAGATCTTCCCCCACGCCCCAAAGCTGACTGAAAGGTTGCCAAAGCCGAAGAAGAAATACCAGGCCTTATCCATGAAGACGAAGATGAGGAACTTCATGTGGAGGCTGTGGGAATAAAGGATTTTTGAAAGGGAGGACTTCTTCGATGCAAGTACCTCCCCAACGTTTTGTTTCTTGTGCGCCTGTACTAGTATCCACATCAAATAAAGCTATGCGTATCCCCATTCAGCTCGTGGTACCCTCGCACACTATGAAAGTCATCGACTCCCCCGCTCTCGTTGACTCAGGAGCGGAAATCTCTTGCCTTGACTGGACTTTCGCCCAAAAACACAAACTCCCTCGTACCCGCCTTGAACAACCTATCCACGTCCACAACGTGGATCAATCCGCGAATTCCAATGGAGATATTCTATTCTCCACTGAACTCTATGTCTCTGTCGGGGAAGGAGTTACCCAAAAGGTGCTCTTTTACCTTATGAACTGCAGCAAGGAAAATGTTATCCTTGGTCTCCCCTGGCTCCGCCTCGCTAACCCAACAATTGATTGGGAAAAACAAACCATCTCCGTCCCCGAGGTCCTCGACCAATCCGCAGACCTCTATCACGCCTACGTCGCTGATCAAAAGCGACATAACTCTCACTACCGCGCCCTGCCTTTACAAGGCTTTGGGGAAACCTCGATTTGGTGTGTCAACATGACTCCCGAGACCCATAAGCATCTACATGCATACTTGGACATTCAATCCGAAAAACAGTGGCAATACCAAACCCTGAGCCACTACTCTATCAACTGCGTCACCCGAGGGGGACCATATATCCTGCCCTCTGCCACCATCGCCTGCTACTCCGAAGCAACCAAACTCGCAGAGAAAGCCGGAACCCAGACTCAGGAAGTTGCCTTACCCCCAGAATACTCAGACTTCGCTAAGGTCTTTGAGGAGAAAGACTGTGAATCACTTCCCCCATCGCGGCCATATGATCATGAGATCAATCTCGACGAGTCCTTTGTCCCAAAAATCGGGAAAATCTACCCCTTGTCCCCCGAGGAACAAAAGGCCACCAAAGCCTTCCTAGACGAAAACCTTCGCTCTGGGAAAATCCGCCCCTCCAAGTCCCCTCAAGCCTCCCCTTTTTTCTTTGTCAAGAAGAAGGACGGCAAACTTCGACCATGCCAGGACTATAGGTACCTGAATGAACACACCATCCGCGATGCCTACCCCCTTCCCCTCGTCTCCGACCTCGTCGACAAGCTCAAAGGAGCTAACGTCTTTACCAAGTTCGACGTTCGCTGGAGGTATAACAACGTGCACATCAAAGATGGTCACCAGTGGAAAGGTGCCTTCATCACACACAAAGGCCTTTTTGAACCCATGGTCATGTTCTTCGGCATGAACAACTCCCCGTCAACCTTCCAGCGCTTCATGAACGACTCCTTCAGAGATATGATCGCCGAAGGATGGCTCGTCATCTACATGGACGACCTGCTCATCTTCTCTCCGGATAACGAATCCCACACCGAGTGCACCCGCCGAGTCCTCCAGTGCATGATGGAGTTAGACCTTCATCTACGACTCAACAAATGCAAGTTTGCTACTCCTGAAGTGGAATACCTCGGGATGATCGTCAAACCAGGAGAACTCGCCATGGACCCCGTCAAACTCGACGGTATCGCCTCCTGGCCCACCCCAAAGAAAGTCAAAGATGTGCATTCCTTCCTAGGATTCGCGAACTTCTACCGGCGCTTCATCACCTCCTACTCTGATGTCGCACGCCCCCTCATCAACTTGACTAAGAAAACCGCTGCATGACTCTGGACCCCCCAGTGCCAAACCTCCTTCGACGAGCTCAAAAAGCTCTTCCTCTCTCGACCCATCCTTCGCCTCCCAGATCTTTCCAGACCCTTCACTGTGGCCACCGACGCATCTCGCGATGCCACAGGTGCTATTCTCCTCCAAACTGACTCAAACGGGGACTGGCACCCCTGTTCCTATCTTTCTCAGTCATTCTCCCCAGCGGAGCGAAACTACGACATCTTTGATTGCGAACTCCTAGCCATCATCCGCGCCCTCAAAGCCTGGCGCCACTACCTCTGTGGCTCACAACACCCCGTGCAGGTCTTCACCGACCACAAGAACCTGACGTACTTCCGTCAACCCCAAAACCTCAACCGTCGCCAAGCGCGATGGCTCCTCGATCTTGCAGACTTTGATCTCAAGATGACTCACGTTCCCGGCTCCCTGCTCTCTGGCCCCGATGCTCTCTCTCGCCGTCCCGACAGACTCTCGTCCGAGTCTGATAACCAAGCCGTCACCCTCCTCCCTGAAACCCTCTTTGTCTGCGTCGTAGACTCTGTTCTCGCGACGGCCATCAAAAACAACTCCACAGATGATGAACTAGTCACTCGCCTCCACGCCGACCTCGAGGGACCAACCACTGCCCCTAACCTTCGCAACCGCCTCTCTGATTGGCAATTCAAAGAGGACCTCCTGTGTTATCACGACCGCGTCTACGTCCCCGAGCCCGATCGCCTCTCCGTCATCGCTCGCGCCCATGACCACCCCTCCGCCGGCCACCCTGGGTATCTAAAAACCCGTCAACTCGTCGCTCATGACTTTTGGTGGCCGGGCCTTGCTACTCAAGTCCGCCGTTATGTCGAAGGTTGTGCTATCTGCCAACAAAACAAAGCGAATACCCATCCTACCATTCCCCCGCTCTCTCCGATCAAATCCCTCGCCTCCCGTCCATTCCAGCAGGTTTCCTGTGATCTTATCACGGACCTTCCTTTATCTAACAGTTTCGACAGCCTGTTGGTCGTGGTCGACCATGGGCTTACTAAGGGGGTAATTCTCTGCCCCACAAAGAAACACATCACCGCTGAGGGAGTCGCAACCCTCTTTTTTCACAAAGTCTATTGCCGCTGGGGCCTCTATGACAAAATTATCTCTGACCGAGGCCCTCAATTCGCATCCACCTTCGCTCAGGAACTTGGGAAGCTCCTGAAGTACAACCTTTCACTGTCCACCGCGTATCACCCCCAATCTGATGGAGAAACCGAACGCGTCAACCAAGAGGTTGAAACGTACCTCCGGATCTTCTGTGGGAATAACCCCACCGCATGGGCTGACCACATCACCCATGCGGAATTCACACACAATCATCACCCCCATTCCGTCACCGGCAAATCACCATTCTACCTCATGTATGGCTTCGAACCTCGTGCCCTCCCCACGGTCCTCGCAGAAACACCACTTCCTGCCCTGGAAGAGCGCCTCAAGGCCCTATCCGCAGCAAGAAATGAGGCACTTGCTGCCCATGAACTCACATGCCAAGTGATGGCATCCCGCACACGCCGCTCCTTCACCCCATTTACAAAAGGAGACAAGGTGTGGCTAGAGGCTAAGAACCTCAATCGCCGCATTGCAAACCCCAAATTCGCACCAAAAAGGGAAGGACCCTTCGTTATCACAGACGTCCTATCCCCCTTGACATATAGACTCCGACTCCCGGCAACATGGAAGATTCACCCCATGTTCCACGCTTCTCTCTTATCACCCTACCGCGAAAACAGCGTACATGGCCCAAACTTCCCGGCTCCACCCCCAGAGCTAATAGAAGGCGAAGAGGAATATGAAATCGAGAAGGTTCTACGCCACAGAGGAACACCACGTTCCTGCATGTTCCTGATCCAATGGAAGGGATACACCGCAGAAGAAGACTCCTGGGTCCCAGAGCGGAACTTGAAAAATGCAAAGTCCGCCCTTCAAGAATATAAGAACCTCCACCCGAAGGTCTTCCCTCCCTCAAAGCTTTAGCTTCCTCCCCTCATGACACCCTCCATCGTTTTTGCTTCCTCACCCCTGCGCTTCTCTTTTACTATGTCCCATGTCCCATCCGTATCCCCTTCGTCGCCTTCTTCCTTGTCCCTTTCAGTATCTCTTGAGGAGAACCATTCTGCTTCGCCGCCGCGCTCCCCCTCTCCGCCGTTGGCCAACGCTCCTCATCTTGAGGATGCTGTGGTACTGGCAACGAACGATCTTCCTTCTAGCCCAAAAGGCACTGGCCGCATGAGGTTAAACTGCATGGCCTGTCCCCTCTCTTGTCACCCTTCTTCATCATCCCCAGCACTTCGTCCTGGCCGAAGCCTTTGCCAGTGATCCCTGTCCTAGCGACCCATGCTGCCCTGCCACAGCAGAGAATGGTAGTCTAAAGTCCTCGTCTCTGGTCACCGCTTGGATTTTTCTTGCTGCGCCTCATGTCCCCACATCATATCCCCACTGCTCCCGCACACGAGTATCCCTAAACTGTGTCTCCCTTCCCTCGCCGCCTTCCCCTGCCAACCGATCAGTCGTCTTCGTGTCGCCATATCTTATGATCCGCTGTACCGGATTGTTCGATTTCTATACCAGCAGAATCCCCTCGTCGAGCACTTTCCATCGCTCCAGACCTCTCCCAGATCGCCCTATCCCTTCACAAGTTATTGATGATTCTTTGACTTGTCTCGTTCTCACCTCGGGCTTTCAAGTTTTCTGGTTGAAGACTCGTTTAGATCTCATTAGGGTTTCGTTGGGAACTCACCCTTACTAAGGGGGTAATGTTACGATTGGTCTATGGCCCCTTTTCTTTTCCCTTTTGTCTTAGTCACGGCGCCTCTCATTATGCCTCTAGATGTCTCACCAGCCGCCCCCGCTGGTTCGCCTATGCCTTGCCGGTCGTCCTACTAGCATATACCCTTCACCTTTCTCCTGGACTCTTCCCTTTGGCACCGTGTGCCTCCTTCGCTTCCTCGTTTCACTTATTGCTTCCGACACCTCGTGTCGCTTATCCTTATCTCAGGTATTTCACCCGAGCTTCTCTTCTACTGCTCCTGCAGTCCTCGTGCCACAGCACATTCTCTTCTGACCTTCTCTGCTGCACATTTGCTTCTTATTTCCAATCCGCAGTCTTCTTCTTACTCATTCATACTGCGGATTACTCATAGATGCTTATCCTCTTTCCTCTTATGTCTTCCTTTGTCTTTGAGGCTCTACTTAGGCCTGGTCCGTGCATGTTCCTAGCACGTATATATAGAGGTGTAGCACAAGCCATGTACTCCAGCTTGAGCCTACTCGAGATAGCAATCTATTGTGTCTTTGACCCTCTCGCTCCCCTCTGCTCTCCCCTCGTATCACTCGGCCTCGCAGCGTCTTTGCTCGAGGATACTCAGTCTTTGTCTTCGACGTCGCTACATACTCGCCTAGGCAGAGTAGTGACCAGTCTCTGTGCATTGCGCTCAGGACCTACGCCCCTCATCTTTGCCTCACAGCTTTAGGTTGCGCATCGAGTCTATGACTGACGCTACCCACGCCTGTCGTAACACATGCCGTAGATGAGCAAGGGCAAAGGTGGCAAGCTGATTAGGGTTTTGTACGGGTCACAGGTACAGGTACGGGTGTGGTAGTGGTGTCCATGTGCTGTCGTGTCGTCACGTCGGTGGTCGCCTGTCATCGTCGTCCCCTTCGCCGTCGCCTGCTGTTGTCCCCGTCCCCTTCTCCATCGCATCGTTGACATCGGCATCGTCCCCATCCCTATCGTCCCCTTCCCCATCGACATCGTCATATCGTGGCATGTTGGTGCCACGGCGTGTCGTCATCGTCGTCGTCCCCATCCCTGTTGTCGTCGTGTTGTGGCATGTCAGTGCCACGGCGTGTCGTCATCGTCTCCTTCTCCATCATCTGTCGTCGTCCCCTTCTCCATCGTCCGTCGTCGTCCCCGTCCCTGCCGTCGTCCCCTTCCCCGTCAACGTCATCGTCCCCTTCTCCATCGTCCATCGTCATCCCAGCCCCCTTCCCCGTGGTGTCGTTGACGCTGTCCATGTCCCCGTTGTCCCCTTCCCCATTGCGTTGTGGCATGCCAATACCACGTCCTGTCGTTACCGTATGGTCACCGTCGTCTGTCGTCAGGTGAGAGCACGGGAGAGAAGACAGAGGAAGGGGTCACTGTCGTCTGTCGTCAGGTGAGAGCACGGGAGAGAAGACGGAGGAAGGAAGAGGGTGCGTATGTGAAAGGGTACACTGTGCGGCCCGGGAGAGGGAGCCGTTGGTCGTCAGTCGCAGTGGTGGCATGCCGCTGTGCTGTGGTTAGTTCTGTATGGGCAAGGGAGGGCGAGAGCACGAGAGGGCAAGAGGGCAAGAGGGCAAGAGGGCGAGGGCGACGACATGTCACTGTTGTCGTCATTGTCGTGCTGTGAGTGACTGTCGTTGGGGGTAAACCCGCGGGTATGGGTATGGGTATGATGGCTGGTACCCCAGGCTGTACCCGTGCAAAACTCTAAAGCCGATGATGAGGGTGTGTGGGTGTGTGGGTGTGTCACGGTGTACCCTCACATCCAAATCAGGAAAGCACGTTTGATAGGCAGCCTTAAGTCCTTTCGCATGCGTGAAGAGTGCATTCCCAGTGCCCTGATGCAAGGGAAGAACAGAGTAGAACAGGACTACAGTACATACAAGGAATTTGCTAGTAGCTACTACTCAGTGTCCATTCCCTTCATCTTCAATTGCAGCCGCAGCAATTCTACCTCTGCCTTCACAGCCTCTGCCTTGGCATGCTGAAGCCGAATGTCGGCCTCCTTGTCCTGCACCATCACTTGCTGAAGCCGAATATCAGCTTCCTTGTCCTTGAGAAGACGTTCATGTATAGCCTGTGCATTGGCGTTGTTGTTTAACATTTTTTCGTGTTCGAGCTGGGCTAACTTCTCTGCCTTCACGTACTCGACCTTCAGTTGGAGACGACGATTTTTTTCCATCGAAAGTGCAACCTGGTGAGACCCAAGTTCGTCTCGGCTGTGACTTGACTTGGCAGATAGCTGTGATTTGATGTCATCGAGCTGTGATTTGATGCGCTTACCTCTGCCACGACCAGCAGATGATGCTGACTTGCCGGTGGTCGAGGACACAGGTGAAAATTTGAGGTGGAATGATTTCTGGGACCCACTGGCACCACTATGCGACGACGCGCAAGATGACGGAGCATACGAACGGTAAGATCCCAGCCCCAGTGCCAAGGTAGCATGTTTTGATGATCCCACTGTGCACACACATCGATTGTCAGCAATCGTCAATGTATACCAAATGCTGAGAACAAACTTACCAGTGCTAGCCCTAGCGGACATGAACTGAAATCCAGTTGACCCGGAATGGTAGTCAGAAATGCCCATGGCGTCATCAGTGGTATCGAAGTCGTCATTAGAATCCTGAGTGGGGTCTTCAAGTTCAACAGCCTAGGGAATTTAATACAATTTTAGTTAAGATCAATTTAAAATACTTACCTTGCGCTTTTCAGCCCGACGCGGCATGGATTCCATTATATCGGTTTGAGTGTCATCCATGTCAAAGTCACCACCATCATCCCACACTGGGGAGTGGATGCGCACTGGGGGGTCAATGCAGGAGGGCGGGCGGTCAGCAGGAGGGCCACCAACTGGAAGGTGGGCATTGAGGACCTCAACGGCATGAGGGGGAGGAGCGTCTCGGAGGCAGGGGTCGAGGCGGTCCTCAATGTTGGCATGAGGTGGATTTATGTGCGTGGAGGAGGGCCCGGGGATGATGTTGCGCTGGTCAGCAGAGGGGGAAGGACCACTGGTGGCAGAGGTAGTGATTGTACCTTGAACACCTCGTACAAACTGCAAGTCACACAGCTCACCCGGTTTTGAGTTGATGAGCATTGCAGTGAAGTTTGGGATCCCATTCCAGATGGGATAGAGGTCGTCATACCAGGGGAAAGCGATGGTGACAGATTCTTGTGGGTTGACAGCAGCGTTATCCTCAGGGTGGATGCCTTGGCCAGTTTTGTGCAGCTCTTTGTATTTTTCCATGAATGATTTGCGAAGGCTGGATAGCGTCAGCAAAATATATATCACAATGACAAGTTCCTGGAATAACTCACTATGTGATGCAGTTCCCAACCGACAACCCAAACTTCTTTGCTGATGTTGCAAAAAGGTCTTTCCACGTAGGGTCATCACAGAAGATGGATCGGGCAATCGCCATCTGGATCGCCATCTTGTCCTTGCCTGATGGTCGCTCAGTTGTGGTGACATGGCTTGCTTTGTTCTCTGAGAAAAGGATCGCGCAATCCGCGCTGTGATCCTTGAGCCAAGCAACCAGGAGATCTGTTTGGCGGGACGTCCAATGAATGGTGAACTTCCGGGCAGTGGGTTGTGAACACGAAGCATCGGAGGGCGGAGGGGTCTGAACTTGCATGGAGGGGGGATGACTTGCCCTGGAACCTCGGCCGCGGCGGCCCCTAGAAGGTTTAGGAGGGAGAGGTTGTGGGGCTGGTACTGGGAGTGGTTGGTAGGTGCCAGGAAGGTCCATCGGTGAGGCCATGCGGGCAATTCTGGCTGAGCGTCGCGTTCGGTATACTGGCATGATAAGGTTCAGGTGGAGCCCAAATTTCTGGGTGAAACCGACATTCCAGTGCACTTTCAGAACAGGTCAGAAGATGAGTCAGAGGTCCTCAGTGTGCAGTGTGATTGCCTCCATTGTGTCATGAACATCTTCTGGGGGATGACGCTTTTCAGGCTCCGACGTCGCTACCTCAACACTCCGCCAGGTTTCAAATTACACACATAGGCTGAGTCGGAATTCGAACCTCTGTATAATTTGGTAAGTGTGACATAATCACCACTACTCTGAGTCAATGATGCGTGTACACATCTCCAAAGCAGAGAAGGAGATAGCCCTTCGAATGTCACTGCAGTCTGGTCTCAATGACACGCAAACTCAGCTGCCACGATTCATTCCATCGACACACTTTTTTGCCGTGATAATGCAAGTTCTATCATGATGAGATTGCCAGTAAAATACCTTCAAGATGCAGAGCTGTGTGGCTCCCTGTTTGAAGAAAACTGCACCTCTGGTACCATCTCTTCTGTTTTCATTAATTTTTATGTGGACCATGCTGAGCTGCTCATGGCTCTTTCTATTTATA
>JBBPUL010001314.1:0-10243 GCA_038094675.1 Spongispora temasekensis
TGTTCTGCCAACGGGAAAAAGAATATTGTTGAGAAAATCATGGCGGAAGATGATGCACCTGATGGCAACGGAGCGAGCAGACAAGCAACATGTGGATTGAAACGCCCACACCCAGCTTACGCTAAGTCTAAGGCTAAGTTAAATGTGGCGCAACTTGACGTTCGATGTGGCGGACGCAGCTCAATCGTAATCCATACACAAACAATACACAGCATAGTATGGCATCAAGGCTGAAAAAACATTGTTAGCACGATGAATCAAACTACAAACTGGACCCACAATGACTCATACACCGCATGGTACCCTCAAGTTGCGCCAACAATGAGCGAACTTACCCGGGCTGTTTCAGCTAGTCTCGGCTGGGATGCCTCAAGATCATGGCGTGTTCTGCACAGGATTCCGTGTAAAAAGGCAACGAACGCTATCCCATCCCTCATACCGTTCCCCTGTTTTTTTTCCCGCTGAGCCATGATGTGCACTGGCAGTACATTCTCCTTCGTCAGCGAGATCTTCGGACTCGTCGCCGCGTCCATATCTCTCTGCACAATCATGGTTAACATCTGTCGATCCTACCTTCCGAGCAGTAGGATCAGAAAGCTTGAGTCCTTGGTGGACCAAACAGAGAGGACCCTTGAAGAATTTGTTACAGCAGGACTGTTGACAAATCCCCAGTTCAACCGGGACATCAAAGATCGCTTGACAGAGTGAGTCCACCTCGTGCTATCCATGATGATGATCATTTACTTCCCCATCATAGGTCCAAGATCGAAGCATTCGTGTTACGGTATCGAGTCGACAGTTTGAATGCGACGACGTTCCACAAATATTTCTTCAAATTTTGGGGCGTTTCGAGATCTATTCTGAAGGAATACGAGACCGTCGAAGAGTTAAGAGCTCTCGTAATGGTCCGTATACTCATTTCGATATTCAATTGTCGCGATTCTCTGACATACAAGACGTGAGCAGAAATCCGGTGGAGAGCGACGGAAGAGGCCGCTTACGAAGAAAAACGGCGAGATCCCCCCCACCTCTTCCCCACCTGTCGACTCGAGTAATCCTGCGCTCGAGCGCCAGTCTTACCTATTCCCGCCTCGTCAAGTTTCTTGCAGAAAGTTGTGTCACCGGCTTGCACGCCGAGGACACATACCGCAAGCAACAAAGGCAGGCTTTTGGTGCAAACTTCTCCGAATCGTTTGGTCCAATTCGCCCTGCGAGCCCACGCAGAGCGGTTCAGACGTAGGAGAAGTTGACACGCGTTTTCACGAATCAAATTCTCATACTTCTGTCACTGCTGAGGATGGCGTTTGAAGTGGTCGTTGGTTGAGTGGCGTTATCCGATGATCGCTCTCACGACTTCAACACTGTTCTGAGTCACGTGTCATATACGCAGTACATCTTACACTTGCTGTAGAATGTATTGTAACTACCATTGTATTGTCCTCGGCTTCACATCGAAATGCCGAGTCATGCAATGGAGATTGTAAATCAATCGAGTCGTCCCATCAAAGATCAATGTATGTCATATGTCTGAGCTCTAGGAATGGGCCGGAGCCATAGTACAGTAATTCGACTGAATGTCCGTGGCTATTGCGAAAGCTAAGAATGAATGAATACAGCCGTTTGCAATAATAATGGCAGCCGTGCGTGACCCATTAGGAAAGTGACGCGAGTGTACGAGTGTAGATAGTCTTATCTTAGATCTTATTTCTCGCATTAGATCTGCCCAAATGCCCGAGAAAACCATCACATGGCAACACCTCCAACTTGGCCAAACCAATCAAACAACTCAAGGATCTCTGCACCATGATGGATCCTTGCATTGTCCATAATGATAACATCAGTAAATCACTGGTTTTCACACAGAGGTACAGACTTGTATAGGCTGGTAGAGACTTATGGTCCAGCATACCATAACCAAATACAACCAAGCACAACCAAATACACTAACCAGGCTATAACCAAATGTAACCAAACATACTAATCAAATACTAATTAAACACTAACCAGATATATACAATCAAGCATACTAATTAGATACTAACCAAATATAACCAAGTAGACTAACCAAACACAACCAAACACAATCAAGCATACTAACCAGACACTAGTAACCAAATACAATCAAATAAACTAACCAAATACTAATCAAATAAATCCAAACACTAACCAACTGCTAACCAAGCATAATCAAACACAACCAAATACAATCAAGCATACTAACCAGACACTAGTAATCAAATACACTAACCAAATACTAATCAAACAAATCCAAACACCAACCAACTGCTAACCAAGCACAACCAAACACAACCAAACACTAATCATTACTAAGCAGATAATGCCCACACACCTTTGTATAAAGCATTTCTCTATTTAAATAATATAAGATGAAATTAGCTATATCCTGGCTGCATCTGTGCTGAATTATGTAATTCTTAAATGTAATGAAAGGCAATACTCTGTACTACATTTGGTACAGCCATTACTAAGCATAATATTTCCACACACATTTGTTATATGGCATTTTTCTTTTTAAAAACTATTTGAGATTGAATTGGCTATATCTGGGCCGGATCTGCACCGGATTATGTAATTCTTGGTCGGAACGAAGGCCAGCACTCTGCACTACATTTGGTACAGCTATTACTAAGCATAGAATTCCCATGCACATTTGTTATATGGCATTTCCCTTTTTAAATAGCTCAGAGATTAAATTGGCTATATCTGGGCTGCATCTGCACCGGATTATGTAATTCTTGCGCGGAATGAAAGACACTGCTCTATACTACATTTGGTACAGCCATGTCTAAGCATAAAACTGCCATTATTATTTGTTGTGCTTGGTTAGTTGGACTCAGCAGTTTTGAAGAGAGTGGATGCTGATGTAAGTTGAAGTTCCCACAGTTGATTCTCAAAAAAGCGCACAAGTGTGCATTCCATATTTGGTTATTTTCATTTATTTGTACCAACACACTATATAAACAACACACCTGCGAGTTTTTTTTTCCCACAGCTGCAATTCTGGGCAGTGAGTGGCATGTGAGCATCCTAGAATATAGTCCATGCATGAGTAAGTGAGGTGGCAGCACTTCTTCTTTCCTGCCACCTCGCACTATATGTAGAGCCCCTACTCACACTCACTGTGCTCCATCTGTTCACCTTTCTTTTCATCTATAGGACCCCAAAAAAGTTGTCATCTTACACTCACTTTTATTTTTCTTCTTCTCTTCTGGGTCATGCCTTCTCTGCATGGTTCTCATCATCCACTCGACATGGAGGACCCCAACTTAGTGCAACTGCCTGACTTCACCTTCAAAGAATTCACAGTGGAGCACCAAGTGCTCACTGAGGATGGTCTCTCCAACAAGGATGTAGCCAACTCATTGCTGAGACTATGGACTATTCACAATCACCACCAGCGAGAGCTCTGGCAACAATGGCAAGATGACTGCCAAGCTCGTGATGAAGAAGCTCGTGTTCTTGCTGAGCAGCAGCACCACCAGAAGGAAGAGGATGCAGCTCTTGCACTCAAAGAGGAGCACAAGAAGAACAAATCAAAGTTTGCCCCCATTCTGAACAGGCCTGTCTCATTGCAGCCACTCATCCTCCCCTCACTCATTGCCATTTGCAAGCTCAAGCAGCATCAATTCTGTGAACTGTGGTACTTCACTAATGAAGGCCTTGCTGAAGCTGAACATACCCTGGCCTACACTATAGATGACAACTCTCTCACAATCATTTCTTCTGCAGATGGCTCACACTCCTTTGTACCTGCAGCCTTTGCTCAAGACAAATCCAACATCATCTATGATGAGAATATCACCTTTGAACAATTTGGCCAGGCCTTCTTATGCATGATTGGTGCCATGATTAATGTAGGATGGCAGCAACCTCATGTCAACATGCACATAAAATTTTGGAAGAACATCAAAAACCACCACTGGCACTATTCACTCACTGATTTATACCAGCATGCCCTTCTTGTCTACCAGGGCAGGCAATATTGAAACTGGCACATCACCATCGATGGCCCACAAGCCTTTGACCTCTCTATACTCAATGGCCAAGTTCTTGCAGACACCCACGAGTGTCTTGCCCATTCCATAATCCAATTGGTATCTTTTTAGCTCTCTACCATTCCTCCTTCTCTCTTTATATGCTCTTCTCCGAATCTATGCTAACCTGCCATTACACCTTACACATCTCCATTGGCCATGGCATGCACTCCCATTCTCCTGCTTTGCTCTCCACTCTCTATCCCACTTCCTGCTTGCTACCATTGCTTCCTATTGTGCCCACTACCTCCATTCTTTGCTTGACAGGCTATGTAGCAATTCTTGGTGCTCACCAACAGGTGGTGGCAATCAGATGCCTCATCTTCCAACACCTCATGCCCATACAGCACTGGAGTCAACAAGCGCCCCTGTTCCCTATCTACAATCACCTCTGCCCCAGCTTCCAAAAAACCATGTTCCTTTTATACCAATGACCCACCACAACAGCAGCATCCCAAAAATGCCATCGCTGCACTTCTATACATCTGTGCAGTATGCCTTGGCCACCACAAGCACAACATCTCCAAATGTATGGCAGCATGCATATGACACCTTTATTGACCACAGTGGCATCAACCTCATCATCAAGAGTGGCAAGCAACAATTATGCTCCAAGTGGCAGTGAGTCAGTAGATGCACTAAACCTCACCATGTGCTCCATTTGTGCTCAGGATGTGGTTCAAAGACTCATGGAGCCTAATGATGCTCTCATGCACAGAACCCTCTATCCAGTGACTCCATACAAGATTGATGTATGGGAAGCAGCACTGTGCAAAGCCAGAATTCTTATGCATTTCATGGACATTTCTGCTGGCTTTTATAATGGTTTTATCATAGACTTTCACCTCTTAATTCGCATGCAATCTCCCCCAAATAAAGAATCAGTCTCTACATATTCTAAAGAATTCCATAAAATAACAGATTGTGAATGCAAAAAAGGTAGGTACATAGGCTCCTTTTCCACTGCCACCCTGCAGTGTGCCATAGGGCATTTTTAATCATCCCCCATATCAATCATTCCTAAGCCAGGCTGACAGAACAAATATAGAGTGGTCCAAAATTTTTCGTTTCCCATCAACCCCTCTCCCCACTATGCTAATCCCTCAGTTAATTCCTCTATCACATCACATTCCTTCCCTGCCACTTGGGGCAAGTTCTTCATTGTATACCTCCTCCTCTCTTGCCTCCCCCCAGATTGTGAGCTAGCCATGCATGACATCACCGAAGCTTATTGCACCATCCCCTTACACCCTTTACAATGGCCTGCTGCCATGGTGTGCTCAAGCCAGGATCAATTCTTTATGGATACCTGTCTTGCCTTTGGTGCAGCCCCCTCCACAGGCACTTATGGCTGCATTGCAGATGCCGCTGCTGAGATCTTCCACCATAAAGGCCTTGGACCACTTGACAAATGGGTAGATGATCATATTTTCATCTACATCCCATATACTCACCTAGCCACCTACAACAATTCACAATTGCAGAAGTTTGCCATACAGAGATTGTACATCTTGTAGGAGGTGAGTGGGCTGCTACAACCAAGTGTCAATGGCCACTAAGTATTTGGACACTTTGCTTGGGGCAAGGTAGACTGAGCTGGAGTCAAGGTCTCATATAAAACCTATGTAGGTGGTAGTGGTGGCAAAAGGCTGGTCTTTGGAGTGCTCTCAGGGGATGCCAAGAGTGTCAGATAAGTGGTCAATGTCTGTGAAGCTATATGTAAAGAGGGCATAATGTGGAGATCTGGGAGAAGACAACCTCTAGTGGGAAGAAGCAGTTTTCATTGAATTCTTTGAAATGACCATCCTCTAAGGAGTGTCCTAAGTACCATAAATGGCTGCCCATTTGTTTGATGCCACCTGAATTAGTGATGTGCCTAGTCCATACATATTGAGGGTTGTGTATACCTCACAGGCCTCAAGTGCATGTTAAGGGTCTACAGGGACAAGCCTTTTATGCCACACCATCCCATCTCATCCATTGCCCACGACCTCCACTGGTAGCACATGCAGCTCTAACATGGTGATATCTCCATGCCCTTAAAACCTCCAACTGTCTTTGTAGACCACTCAGCCTTTTCTGATGCCAGCTCTGGTGTGGGTGTCGCTATCATCATCAGGAACCACTGGAGAGCATGGCGCCTCGTTCCAGACTGGAACTCCATATAAGGAGCTAACTGAGACATTGGCTGGGCTGAAGCCATGGGCTTCAAGCTCCTTGTTCTTTATCTCAACTCACTCGACCTCCCCCATGCCAACCACCTCATATTTGGTGATAACACTGGAGTTGTTGAGGGTTGGTGGAATGGCTGCCATCGCAATGCTGAGACAAACCTCATCTTTCAATGCATTCACCTCTTCCTCTCTAAAGCCAATCACATGTGCAGCATCCACACATGCTATATTCCCAGCAATGAGAACCCTGCTGATGGGCCATCCAGAGGTATCTATCCCCCTGCTTCCCACCTCCTTCTGTGACTTCCCCTCCCCATACCTCTCATTCCCTTCCTCATCAACCATGATAATCTCCCAGACCACCAATGCTCTCCTTATCAATGCTTTTCTTACCATCCCTCCTCACACAACTTCCCTTCATGCCATTGCCTCTGCCTAATCCACAAGTCTACCCCCACCCACCTCACACTCAACTGTGGGAACATGACCTGTGTAATGAGGAGCACTTCGTCCAAGCAGCCCTCTCACTCAAAATTCCTCCTGAACCATGACTTTCTTATCCTAACCCCCATACCCAGCAATGCATCCTCTGACACCCTGGCATCCATCTCGGAAAACGAGCAGCCTCGCCCTTACCATATGTCTTTAGCCCCCCTTCTATCTCCCCTTAGGCCCTATTGCCTTGCCAAAGATCACCTGTGCAACTGAGTCCCTAGCTCTCCCTCTGCAGCACTGCTGCCATCTATCCTTTCGGATGAGCAAATTGAATGCACTCTCCTTATTATTGGTGAATCCTGAATGGCCAAAACCAGAGAAACATATGGTAATGCCCTTCTTGTCTTTCATGTTTTCTGCGACCAACACAATTATCCCAATTCACTCTGCTGTCCTATCTCACAGCCCCTCCTATCCTCTTTCATCTTAAGTTACACAGGCTCTTACTTCAGTTTGGCTCTGTCCAACTTCATAGCTGGCTTACAGGCCTGGCATACCCTATATTCTCATCTGTGGAACATTAACACTATCAAAACTCATGCTGTCCTAGAAGGTGCTTCCTACCTCACACCTGCTGGCTGAAAAAAGCCCAAGTGCATCTCCTTTGAAGTATCCCACCTCCTCCTCTTCCTCACGTACATGGATACCTCAACTCCCCATGATGCTGCCATCTATGCTTGCATTATCACCACCTCAGGCTTTTACTTAATTTCCCATTTGGGTGAGTTCATCATCCCAGCCCTCAAGAAATTCCACCCCAACACCCACATCACACCCACTCATGTTTCATAACTCACAGATGCTAACAACCTACCAGTTTGGGCCTTTCACATTCTATTCACCAAAGTCTCCTCCACTGGTGAAGACACCCACATCGCTCCGATGTCCCACCTCACCAACCCTGTCACATGGATCCAAAACCACTTCCACATAAATTACCCAGTGCCTAATAACCACCTTTTTGCATGGTGACATCCCAAGGGCCTGCACCCACTCACCAAAACGGAAGTCACGGGTCAGATTAAAGACATCATTTCCAAGCTCGGCCTTTCAGACTTGAAAGGACACAGCTTACACATCAGCAGCACCTTATATTATCTGCTACAACACCTTTCTTTTGCAGTTGTAAAAAACCATGAGACAGCAGATGAGTGACACCTTCACCCTCTACCTGCACCACCATGCTCTCATCCTCACACCTTACCTGCACTATCATCCAGAGATTGGTAGCCAGCTCGAGCAGCACATGCTCCCTCCAGTATGCTAAGTAAGCCCATCTCCTTCTCTCTGAGTCAAGCTTTGCTTATGTGTCAATAGGACTCCTTATCTATGGAAACACAGCTTGCTCGATGACCAGGTTTATGCAGCAGGCCGGAAAAGCCCCAAGAGCTTTCGCCCACACACACCTCTCTCCACTTACATCTCACTCTATTGCGCATTCTCTTAAATACCTTTCATGTATTTACTTCTTTATAGCCACTAAGTGCTTGACATTTACGGACTCTTTCTTCTTGATTTGTATCATCTCTACCACCACCACTCTTTACTTACCACTTACTACCATTACTTAATTGATTATGCTTGTTTGTGTTTGACAATATCCATATATGATAAGTGTGGATATATTATTATGTAATCTATAACTGATTATGTAAGTTGTTTATTTTTGTTTCATATAGCTTAGTCTAGTAAATTATGTTCTTCTATTAATATAGAGGATTATGTAATGATTATGTAATGTCTGAGTTTAAAATAATTTGATTTTAAAATTAAATCTGTGGTTTATTTTTGATAGTTTACATAAGTCCATATAGATCTGTATAGCTATGCAAGTCTATATAGATTTGAATTCTGTATAGGGGGGAACCTATCTGTACCTCTGTGGCCTGTACAGGGGGATATATTTACTGATAAACACAAAGTCCTGGTGAAGAATAAGCCTCACATTTTGGAAGCGATACATGTTCATCTATCAATACAAACAAAATGCAGTAGTATGGTAGGAAATGCACCACACTATTTTCGAGCCAATCTAGAAAGAGTGCTTGAGTCATTAAGCCCTCGACAACGGTGGCCAAAATAATACCATCAAGAGTGAGAAGGGCCTCAATGGTTATCTGACAGCCACAAACAAAGGCCTGGTTAGTGCTGGCATGGTGTCCTCTAGAAGATTGTCCATAACACCAATAGACCATTCTTTCATCCTTCAAAGTCTCATCTATGAAACTGATTTTTTCCAGATTGTACTTTGCCATTCATGTAATGAGATTGGCATGAAGATCCTCATTGTGCTTCTTGGCAATGTGTTTGAGCTTCTTGTGGCTCACCTTGGTGTGCTCAAGCTCATGAAAGATGATTGTGAAATGAACCAAAATAAACTGATTGTGTTTTACAAGAGAGAGTAGTTCATCTAGAAAGTACTCCAGTTGGGCATGAACAAGACAGAGCATATAGTTGATATCATCATGGTCAAGAAGGCAGGGTTGTTCCATGGAGGCTTGGAGTATGGGTTACAACATTCCTGGTCTCCCGCCAGAGCTTGAGGATATGATAGAAAGTCTGTTCTGGGAAATTGTAGCATTTAAGGATGTCTTGAAGGTGTAAAAGGCCTCATTCATGCAACCTGATTGCAGTGACCTTCACATTGCAGCCAATTTGATGGTTCACCATGGTTGTGTGTGGCTAGTAAGTTACAAAGTTTACATGTGATCTAAATCACAAACACTGCTGCAGCTACCATTATTATTGCAAATGGCTAGTAAAGGCAAGAAATTCATCATTCCACAAGAATTTATTGACTTAGGACTGATGTTTACTGAATTATTTCACCAGCATTGTCACCAAAGGGTACAAACAGCATGAGTATTTTATTTTATTTTAATTCTTGGATTTAATTTTGGTTTAACTATTCTACTTGACAGCATTCTGGAATATAGGGGCAGCCTTTCTCCAGAGTGTCTAAGTTATTTTTGATTATGGTACAGAGGAGGTTGGATTTGTGACCCTCACTTGATTGATGTACCAGAATGGGTTAGGCTTAGATTTTGTACATAGACACACTCTTGTGGTATTATTTATTCATTTTAGAGGCCATTCTTTTGGAAGACCCTTTATGGACTTAATCTTATCAATATCATGACTGGGTTATAGTATTCCCAATGGTGGAGTCATCTGAGGTTGCCGGTCATCCATTCCTTGTCTGATTTGGACCACAGAGATTCTGCCAGACTATACAGTGACCTCAAAAACCCTTTCCATACTAACCCCAATGGCAGTGTGCTGCGCACACTGCCAATCACTGTGGGAATTTCGCTTAGCTTGGGTGGGGATATAAATAGAACATACTCTTGGCTCCAAATCGCTCCCTGGGTCATGTGATTTGGTTCACACACTATAGAGATATGGATATGACCATTCTAAGACAGCCATGTCATGGAAAGAGTTTTTGAGCTTTTGAAATCATGACTAGAATCTCAGCCAAATCATTGAATATTTGTTATTGTTTGTTTGTAGGGACAA
>JBBPUL010001316.1:0-10230 GCA_038094675.1 Spongispora temasekensis
CTCTACGTCTCTTTCGGAGAAGGAGTTACCCAAAAGGTACTCTTTTACCTTATGAACTGCGGAAAAGAAAATGTCATCCTCGGTCTCCCATGGCTCCGTCTCGCTAACCCAACAATTGATTGGGAAAAGCAAACCGTCTCAGTCCCCGAGGTCCTTGACCAATCAGCAGACCTCTACCATGCCTATGTCGCTGATCAAAAGCGACATGATTCCCACTACTGCGCCCCACCTCTACGAGGCTTCGGGGAAACCTCAATCCAGTGTGTCAACACAACACCCGAAACACACAAGCACTTGCACGCATACCTAGACATCCAGTCTGAGAAACAATGGCAACATCAAACCCTCAGCCATTACTTGATCAACCACGTCACCTGAGGGAGGCCATATATCCTGCCCTTGGCCACCATCGCCTGCTACTCCAAAGCCACCAAACTTGCGGAGAATGCCGGAACCCAGACCCAAGAGGTCACCTTACCCCCGGAGTACTCGGACTTCGCCAAAGTGTTTGAGGAAAAGGATTGCGAATCCCTTCCCCCGTCGAGACCATATGACCACGAAATCAACCTCAACAAGTCCTTTGTCCTAAAAATCGGGAAAATCTACCCTCTATCTCCTGAAAAACAAAAGGCAACCGAAGCCTTTCTAGATGAGAACCTTCGCTCTGGGAAAATTTGCCCCTCTAAGTCCCCACAGGCCTCACCCTTTTTCTTCGTTAAGAAGAAAGACAGCAAACTTCGTCCATGCCAAGACTACCGGTACCTGAACGAACATACCATCTGTGATGCCTACCCCTTGCCCCTTGTCTCTGACCTCGTCGACAAACTCAAGGGAGCCAACGTCTTCACCAAGTTCGACGTCTGATGGGGATACAACAACGTACGCATCAAAGATGGTCACCAGTGGAAAGGCGCCTTTACATGGTCATGTTCTTCGGCATGAACAACTCCCCGTCGACCTTCCAGCGTTTCATGAATGACTCATTCAGAGACATGATTGCCGAAGGATGGCTTGTCATCTACATGGATGACTTGCTCATCTTCTCCCCAAACAACGAATCCCACACTGAGCATACCCGCCGAGTCCTCCAGCACATGATGGAATTAGACCTCCACCTACGCCTCAACAAATGCAAATTTGCCACTCCTGAGGTGGAATACCTCAGCATGATCGTCACACCAGGCGAACTTGCCATGGATCCCGTCAAGCTCGATGGAATCACCTCCTGGCCTACCCCGAAGAAAGTCAAGGACGTACGCTCTTTTCTAGGATTCGCAAACTTCTACCAGTGCTTCATCCCTTCCTACTCTGACGTCGCTCGCCCACTCATTGACCTCACTAAGAAAACTGCAGTGTGGCTTTGGACTCCCCAATGCCAAAACTCCTTTGATGAGCTCAAAAAGCTCTTCCTCTCCCGACCCATCCTCTGCCTCCCGGATCTCTCCAAACCCTTCGCAGTTGCCACTGACGCATCACGAGATGCCACTGGGGCTATCCTTCTCCAGACAGATTCGAACGGGGACTGGCACCCCTGTTCCTATCTTTCCCAGTCGTTCTCTCCCGCAGAACGAAACTATGACATCTTCGACCACGAGCTCCTAGCCATCATCCGAGCCCTCAAAGCTTGGCACCACTACCTTCGTGGTTTGCAACACCCGGTCCAGGTCTTCACTGACCACAAAAACCTCACGTATTTCCGCCAACCTCAGAACCTCAACCGCCGACAGGCGCGTTGGCTCCTCGATCTTGCAGACTTTGATCTCAAGATGACCCACATCCCTGGTTCCCTCCTCTCCGGCCCTGACGCCCTCTCTCGCTGCCCCGATAGACTTTCATCCGAGTCCAACAACCAAGCCGTCACCCTCCTCCCCGAGACTCTCTTCATCCACGTCGTTGACTCCGTCCTCGCAACCACCATCTAGAAGTACTCCGCTGATGACGAACTGGTCATCTGCCTTCGCACCGACCTTGAAGGACCCGTCACTGCCTCCAACCTTCGCAACTGCCTCTCCAATTGGCAATTTCGGGAGAGTCTCCTTTGCTATCGCGACTGTGTCTACGTTCCCGAACCTGACTGCCTCTCCGTTATCACACGTGCCCATGACCACCCCTCTGCCGGCCACCCTGGTTATCTCAAAACCCGTCAATTGGTCGCTCACGACTTCTGGTGGCCCGGCCTCGCCACCCAAGTCCGCTGATATGTCGAAGGATGCGCCACGTGCCAGCAAAACAAGGCAAACACCCATCCAACCGTTCCCCCGCTTTCACCAATCAAATCCCTTGCCTCGCGTCCATTCTAACAGGTCTCCTGCGACCTTATCACGGATCTCCCGTTATCTAATGGTTTCGATAGCCTGTTGGTCGTGGTCGACCACGGGCTTACTAAGGGGGTAATTCTCTGCCCTACCAAGAAAACCACTGAGGGAGTAGCAACCCTCTTTTTCCACAAAGTCTACCATCATTGGGGCCTCTATGACAAAATCATCTCCGACCGTGGCCCACAATTCGCGTCCACCTTCGCTCGGTGTTACGACAGGCGTGGGTAGCGTTAGCCGTAGACTCAATGCACAACCTAAAGCTGCGAGACGAAGACGAGGAGCATAGGTCCTGAGTGCAATGCACAGAGACTGGTCACTACTCCGCCTAGGCGAGTATGTAGCGACGTCAAAGACGAAGGTAGAGTATCCTCGAGCGAAGATGCTGCGAGGCCAAGTAGCATGAGGGGAGAGCAGAGGGGAGCAAGAGGGTCAAAGATGCAATAGATTGCTATCTCGAGTAGGCTCAAGCTGGAGGTACATTGCTTGTGCTATGCCCTATTTATATGTACAGAGTCCTGCGCACAGACCAAGCAGTGCTACAGCATGGTAAGAGAGAGATCCAAATAAGGTAGCTGGAGATAAGGGAGAAGGAGTCATACACAGCACGAAACGAGTCAGAAGGCTGTGCGTGATAGAACTACATGGAATATCATGGAACGCATGAGTCACAGATGAGAGATAAGGAAATGCACAGCCATGAATGCTGACTAAAGGGAAAGGCTGTGCTTGTTTAAGTAATACAAGGTAGAAGAGAGCAAAGAAAGAAAAGAAAAGGGGCTGATCATAACACTCGGGAGCTTGGAAAGCTCTTGAAATATGATCTCTCCCTGTCTACCGCATACCATCCCCAATCCGATGGTGAAACAGAACGTGTCAACCAGGAGGTCGAAACATATCTTCGAATCTTTTGCGGGAACAACCCGACTGCATGGGCTGACCATATCACCCACGCAGAATTTATGCACAACCACCACCCCCACTCTGTCACCGGCAAGTCGCCGTTTTACCTCATGTATGGCTTCAAACCTCATGCCCTCCCCACGGTTCTCGCAGAAACATCACTTCCTGCCCTGGAAGAATGCCTTAAGGCACTATCCACAGCAAGGGATGAAGCACTCGCCACCCATGAGCTCGCACGCCAGGTGATGGCATCCCGCACATGCCGTTCTTTTACCCCATTCGCAAAAGGAGACAAGGTGTGGCTAGAGGCAAAGAACCTCAACCGCCGCATCGCAAACCCCAAGTTCACACCCAAAAGAGAAGGACCCTTCATTATCACGGACGCTCTATCCCCCCTGACATACAGACTCCAACTTCCTGTGACATGGAAGATCCACCCCATGTTCCACGCCTCCCTCTTATCGCCCTATTGCAAAAACAGCGTATATGGCCCGAACTTTCCAGCTCCACCCCCAGAGCTAATAGAAGGCGAGGAAGAATATGAAATTGAGAAGGTTCTATGCCACCGAGGAACACCACGCTCCCACATGTTCCTGATCCAATGGAAGGGCTACACCACCGAAGAAGACTCCTGGGTTCCAGAACAGAACTTGAAAAATGCGAAGTCTGCTCTCTTGGAATATAAAAACCTCCACCCAAAAGCCTTCTCTCCCTCAAAGCAATAGCTTCCTCGCCTCACAACACCTACCATCATCTTCGCCTCCTTGCCTCTTCATTTCTCTTTTAGCATATCCACCAATGTCTCTACCACATCTCTCTTATCTCCCTCGTCTCTGTCCATTTCAGTACCTCCTACGGAGGACCATCTTGCTTCGCCACCGTGTACCCCCTCTCCGTCATTGGCCAATGCTCCTCATCATGCGGATGCTGTGGTACTGGCAATGGACAGTGTTCCTCCTAGCCCAAACGGTGTATATACCATCCCCACTCTCGAGCCGCCTGCTGACGCCCCAACCCCCATAATCTCAGTGGATATCCTGATCCATGCCCACACCCTCAGGTTCTCTGACTCCACTGACGACGAGCGCAGTGCACTCCATGAATTTCTCATGGACCCCCACATGTTCACTGGAATCTCCACCTTCACTGACCCCTCTTCGCTATTCTTCCTCCTCTTCATGCTTTACCTCCAACTGGAGCGTCTTTCCCACCTCTTTCAATCCCTCATCGGCAACGACCACTGCGGCATCACCCTTATCGGGGCCTCTATTCGAAACATTCACTCTTGGGTCATGGGACACATCCATGATGTAGCTCATCAGATGGGATACCTAGAGTTCATCCGAGACGTCGACAGGTACCTTCGTGAAACTGCCGCCATTACGGTTCCCACCAACATCTCCATCACGGGTTTTGCGCTTCGCTCCCCCTCTCCCTCACCTTCTGAAATCATTCGCAATTCCATCCCAGCAGTCAATGGAACATCTAGCACCTTCTCTTCCCCCATCGACCCCATGGAAGCATTAGCTATTGATGCCCTCCAGGCACGTTTTGATCGCATCCAGGAGGCCACGGTCTAATGACATATTTTGCAAGGAGACTTACCCTGCCCCAGCGACCATCATCGCTACTGGGACTCCTGCTTCGTCTGTCACAGGCTCGGGCACATTCGGGTTCACTGTCCTCATTACACGTGTCCCTTCTGTTGCTGCTGCTCCCCCGGTTACACCCAGGCCACTTGCCCCTTCCGTAATCGCCGCTCTCCGCCCGCATCCTCCTTCTCCTCAGCTTCCTCTCGCAGCTCCCACCAGTCCCGAGGATCCTTTCAGTCCCGCACCTCCCACACTTCCGGCCATTCTCAGCACTCTGGCTGTGTGCTTCCGCTACCCCTGCCTCGATCCCCACCAGCACTAAATGAGGACGACAACTTCTGCTTTGACTCGGTTGGAGAAAGTAATATGTGTGGATCACCCGTTGGGTCTTGCCGTGGGTTATAAAAGAGGTCTTACTAGGGTTTCGACCCTACTAAGGGGGTAATGTTATGATCGGCCCCTTTTTCTCTCTTTCTTCGCTCTCTTTTCACCTTGTATTACTTAAACACACACAGCCTTTCTCCTTAGTCAGCATTCATGGCTGTGTGTTTCCTTATCTCTTATCTGTGACTCATGCGTTCCATGGCATTCCATGTAGTTCTATCATGAACAGCCTTTTGACTCGTTTCGCACTGTGCATGACTCATTTCCCCTATCTCCAGTTACCATGTTTGGGTTTCTCTCTTATCGAGCTGTAGCACTGCTTGGTCTATGCGCAGAACTCTTTACATATAAATAGGGCATAGCACAAGCGATGTATCTCCAGCTTGAGCCTACTCGAGATAGCAATCTATTGCGTCTTTGACCCTCTCGCTCCCCTCTGCTCTCCCTTCATATCACTTGGCCTCGCAGCGTCTTCACTCGAGGATACTCTGCCCTCGTCTCCGACGTCGCTACATACTCGCCCAGGTGGAGTAGTGACCAGTCTCTGTGCATTGCACTCAGGACCTATGCTCCTCGTCTTCATCTCACAGCTTTAGGTTGCGCATCAAGTCTACGGCTGATGCTACCCATGCCTGTTATAACACTATCTGCTTACCTAGTTACCTATAACTACAGTCGACTCCCTCTTAACGGATACCTGTCGGAAGAGGCTGGGAAGTATGGGTTATAAGAGAGTATGGGGTATCGAAGAAACTGGTTATTAGTGAGACATTAGGCGCCCAGTCAACGCAGTCATTTATCTACAGTCATTACAAGTCCACATTACTAGTATGTATGAGGGAAATAGTCTGTCAATTGAGTTACCTTTGCATCCTGCATCTCCATAGCTCTTGCTCGGTGTCCCAAA
Source organism: Spongispora temasekensis (assembly GCA_038094675.1). Classification (NCBI taxonomy): domain Eukaryota; kingdom Fungi; phylum Basidiomycota; class Agaricomycetes; order Boletales; family Boletaceae; genus Spongispora; species Spongispora temasekensis. The sequence continues at coordinate 6,102 of JBBPUL010001316.1, forward strand.
GATCCAAGGACCATTTCAGCATTCCTGAAGAAGGGATCATTGAAGGTCTTTGTGAAGTCCATTACCTTCAAAATCGCTTGGAGCACCTCACGACGAGTAACAGGTGGTTCATCCGAATCTGAGTCTGAGCCATGATTGCCGGCAGCGTCACCACCCGATCCATTTTCGCGTGCCTTCCTTGCATCCATGACGGCTTCATAAATGTCTTCATCTGTCACGTCAATGATATTGTGTGCTTCAGCAGCCGGATTAATGAGCTCATTGATCGACATTCGATTGGACAGTTGCAAGGCTCCGATTGACTGTAAATCATCCAAGGCATGTTCGACATTTCTTTCAGCTTTTGCAATAGGATCATTGGGAGTCACTGGCGACTGAGCATCAACACTAGAGTGAACAAGGCACGAGATGGGGAGTGATGGCTGGATAGGCAGCAAGTCCACATTCAAGTCTGGTAAAATGCCAGCCTTGCGCCAGCAATTTTGGATTGTTGTTGTGTTCTTCGGCCCATGATCGGACAGCCAAGTGCATTGCTTCAAGTTGGTTGATATTGTAGATATGAGAAGGAGTGACGCCAGCATCATAGAAATCAATGGCACGGCGGATGAATGCAGAGCAGTAGTGTGATTTGAAGCACCGGATAATGCCCTGGTCGAGGGGCTGGACATGCGCAGTCAGATTTGGTTGAAAGTTCTTGACATGAATGTTTGTAAGGGTATCTGGTGCGACGTGTCCAGAAAAGTTGTCTTGAAGGAGCAATATCTTTCTCCCCTCTCCCCTTAGCTTCTTGTCCCATTTTGACAGCCACTCCTGGTAGAGTGAAGTGGTCATCCATGCTTTGGAATTATTATGATAGTCAAAGCCATGCTGTTCACCAGTCTTGCCATGGAATGCACGTGGCTTACATGCTCTCCCGATAATGAGTGGAGGGAGTTTTTTGGTGCCATCCGCATTTGCCATGAACAAAAAGGTCATTTGAAGTTTCTTGCCCTTAACACCAGATTGTTGCTTGTCCAAAAGTCCACGGTCAGGCGGCATCCTAATTGAAAATTTTGAATCAGCTATGGTTTGATAATGAAATGGAAAACATACACATAGAACAATGCAGTCTCGTCGCAGTTAAAGATATCCCGCAAGCTGTAACCATGCTTCTTCATCAACTCTTGAATACATAGTTATTCTTCTTCAACAACATCTGAGGGTACTGATGCTGCTTCGCCATGACGTTTTAGCTCTTTCAAACCTGTGCGAGCTTTGAACTGACTTAACCACCCTTCACTCAGACTTAGCCATTCGTCCTGTGGCACACCAACACGCTCTGCAAATTTCTTCCACTTCTAACGGATCACCTTGCCTGTGAGAAGAACCTTTTTAGCCAATGCTTTTGAGACCCATAACTCAAGCATCTCTGTGACCTCGGGATGTTGTGTCTGACGGACTCGTTTCACTGAACGATCGGCACCTGTACTTCTCTCATACTCCTCTTGCCATTCCGCCTCATGCTTGAGCCATGCAGAGATTCGTGGCTGCTTAAGATGGAGGGCAGGGTAAATTACATTGAAATGCTTTGCTGTCTTGGTCTGGTTCTTGCCATTGGCATGATGCCAGTCGAGAATTCTTATCTGCTGCTGAAGGGTGGCATTTTCTTTCTTCTCAGGTTTCTGCACAGATGGTTTCCCAGAGTCTGCGGCAGTCTTTTCCGGTCTCTGGCTGCTTGTTCAAAGTTGGACCTGTGTCAAACTGAATCAGTATGCTTGGACCTGGAATCAAACTTTGAGCTTCAAAACCATATGTTTGCGCTTCTTCGAAGTCACCCCACTCTTTTCTCCGCTTATGGCAAGCTTTTGTAACCTTTGCACAATAGATATACCCTTTGGATCTAATGCCTCATAGGCTGTTTCATAGTCCAATGCTGCTCCCAACTCCTCAACCAGACGTTCCTCATCAACCAAGTTCCCACCATTATCCAGCCATTCTTCATCAATGTCTGAAATTGGCCGGTGTAGAGCGCGGTATGCCTCTACGGTTACACTGGGTGTTTTTCACACTTTCCAGGAGCCCGCTATCGCTCTGCAAACTCAGCCTCCCTTCCTCGTCGCTCTCCGAACGTTTTCGCATGATGCTGAGCTCACAGAGCACACGGCCGAACCCTCGGCACCTCGCTATAGCAGTCGGTCCATTTCCATACATCACGTGCCCGTTCCATCGGCCCCCTCATAACGCCCCTTTTTATTCCAAATTCCTTTTTTTTATTATTCCAAATTACTACGTATTGTGGTCGCCACTCGGCCATTATGCAATAATTCTCGTCGCATGTCACTCTACATAGTTCCTTAATACGCGCGCTACGTCTCGCAGTCTTGGGAATGCCCGGGACTATAAAGATTTAGAAAGGGGGCTTCTTTTAGCTCACATTCACCACCGACCATTTGGAACGACTACCAACCATTTTATCTACCGCCACTGCCGCCGCTACCACCAATGTCCGCTATTTTCACTGCCGCCCGTCTTCTCCACCACCGCCCTTCTTCATCCACCTCGGGAATGCTTGGTTTCACTTTCCCCTTATCGCTAACCAGTCAAGCTCGGCTGCACGTCCCAGCTGCTCCTCTCTCAACCTTGGGCGCACGTCTCGGCCGCCCCATCTAAAGCCTCGGCTTCAGCTGCGTCACCTCGGTCGGACATCGGGACCATCTGTAGTCGTCTCGGACGTGCCGTTTCTGGATGCCTCTGCCCAGAATCTCTGTGGTGCGAACACATCGTGCCCACACTCTCTCCTGATGGCCAGGACTAGAGAACTTAGTCTCCTAGTTCCTCCCAGCCGTTTTAGGATCTTTACAACTGGAGCCCACTGTGAGGGATTCTGCTAGAGGCTCCAGACAACGCCTCCGACCGACTCCTAGAAGGCTCGAGCTGGAAAATTTCCTTGAGCATTTTCGCTCTTTACAAATCGGTGAAGACTCACTAATTTTACAGCCAGTTTCCTCTCCGGATGCACATCACAACCAATCCGACCTCCCTGAACTCTCTACCCTCGACCCTATCCAACTATTCGACAGTGACCGAACGTCACCCACGGCAGCCGAATACCCACCTACAGCAGCCGAAAGTGACCGAACATCACCCACATCAGCCAAAAACCCACCTACAGCAGATGAAAACCACCCCGATTTTCCAGGAACCACACAGCCACAGTTTCCAGGAACCACACAGCCACAGACGCCTTCCGACAGCGACAATATTTCACCTGTCGACCCCTCATTCCTACAGGAAAATTTAGCCGGTCCCTGGAGCTTTAGCGAACAGGTGCCCGGAGCGTTTATAGAATCCACACCTCCCATTCGGTGGGGGGCGGTAGAAAACTCCCCGTTTTTGTCTCCTCTCTGGAGGGGGACCCCGTCATCATCGCCTTCTCTGCCTATCTCCTACTCCTTATCCTCCCCATCACTTTCCTATCTACTTGATGCCTCATGCATCTCCTACCGAAACTCGCCGATACCGCTTAGCCTCACTCCAAACCGGACCAGTACCCCAGCTCATCATGCCGCAGCACCCCCTCTTGTCCCTCTACTGAACCCCCTTCCTGCACTACCGCCAAGACTGAATCTACCAATGGCCCAACAAGCCCCCCAGATGCCCCTCCGAGGCACGAACAATGCCCCGAAGTTCTCGGGCAAGGCTGCGCTCTTGCCGTGCTTCCTCGAGGATGTCGAGCAGCTTGCCGACGCTTCACAGCTTACCGAGGCTCAGAGAATCCGCGCTGCTATCTGTTACGCCGACTATGACGAGTCAGACAGATGGGAGCAGCTCCTGGAAGTGTCTGCTGTCCCCACAGTTTGGGCAGCATTTGTGGCTGCCATAAAAAAGTTATACCCTGGCTGCGAAGCCAACCGTTATACGTTCGCAGACTTACAGATACCCATTCAGGGATCCCGAGAGAGCACTATGCAGACCCTGAAAGAGTTTGGCGATTACAGTCATAAGTTTAGAAAGATTACCACAACGCTGATCGATGGAGGAAAGCTTGCCGAGCTCGACCGCAACACTATTTTTATGCTCGGCCTTCCTGCCGACCTAGAAGCGCAGGTTCGGAACCGCCTCATGTTTACTAAGCAGAACCACCATCCCC
>JBBPUL010001317.1:0-10217 GCA_038094675.1 Spongispora temasekensis
TATGGAATGCTTATATATAAATAGGGCATAGATACTTCGATGTAGCTCAGTTAAGCCTACTCAGGATTGCAATTCATTGCATCTTTGACCCTCTCACTCCTCCTTGTCACTCTCCCTAAGAACCACTTGGCCTTGTAGTGTCTTTACTCAAGGACACTAAGTCTTCACTCCTTGTTGTTGCTACATACTCACCTACGTGAAGTAGTGACCAGTTGCTATGCATTGCACTCAGAATCTTTATTATTGTTCTTTGTTTTCACCCTGCAGCTTTAGGTTGCATGTTGAGTCTATGACTGATGCTACCCATGCCTATCATAACAACATCTACTGCCACAATGAACTTTTACAATACAGTTAGCATCTTTTTGGCCTCCTCTGCTCTTACCTTCTGGGAGAGGGGTGTTCTTAACCTGTTTATTTTTCATTACAGTACTATCAGCATCAGGCTTCTCTTCCTTGACTCAATTCGATGTCTTTATTAACACCAATTTGTCATTCTTTCTAGTGTCTAGTCACACTTAACAGACATAATTCATGATCATCTTTTCCACAGCTGCTTTCTTGACTTAAGCTGCATGGTGACAGGCCAGACAATGAATGACTCTGGTTGTCTATGGCGTTCAAGTGCAGGCACTACGGCCTGGGCAGAGGTTCGACTAGCTAGCACTCACCAATGTGGTTAGATGCTGGTTTAGAGGTATATTGTGGTAAGTGAAAGAGTTTTTATTAGAACTCAGATGACTGAGCTTGAATGATATACTTGTACATGCACTTATGAAATCTGCTGCATTAGTACACTACACTACACTACATATGTATATGTCAAATAGTATGCTGTCCATTTAACACTCCCCCTTGCTAAGCAGCTGTTCTGAGCATGTTAAGCAAGTTTGGCAGCAGTACTATGACTGCACACAGTAATAAAACTTGAGGCCAAGCAGTTTTCTACAATTGGTAAGTGCTTCAATGCCAAGGTTCTTGGTAAATATGTCAGCAGGATTCTGCATGCCTTCAATGAAGAAGATATTTATGAGTTTTTCTTTGACATATTTGCGAATGCCATGCCACCTAAAGTTAATGTGTTTAGACCTGCTTTCAGTGACCAGGTTATTGGCCATAAAAATAAAACCTTGGTTATTACCACAGATTGGGATTGGCTTTAGGGAGTATCCCAGTTCTTCCATGATGGTGCATATCCAGACAACTTGCTTGCTACAATCAGAGAGTGTGATGTATTCCACCTCAGTAGAGGAGTAAGCAACATGGAATTGCTGTCATGACTGCCAGCTGAAAATGCAAGGTCAACTTAATAAACCATCCTGTGTGTAGATGTCTGGAGTTTGGATCAGAAGCTCAATCAGAGTCAGTGAATGCAATTAGCCCTACTTTGGAGGCTCCATCAAATACAAGAGAATAGTGTCTAGTCTGTTATGATCAGCCTGTTTTTCTTTCTTCATCCTCACTTCTTTTCACATTGTATTACTTAATATGCACAGCCTTTCGATTAATCATTGCCATGACTGTGCGCTTTTCTAATCTTCTATGCTGACTCAGATATTTGGTGATGTTACATGTAGTCCTATGTATCATGCACAGCTTTCTGACTTGTTTCACACTGTGCATGACTCATTCCCCTTATCTCCTGGTTACTCCTTTTGGGTTTCTCTCTTATTGCACTATGGTACCACTTGATCTGTGTGCAGGATTCGTACATATAAATAGGGTATAACACAGGCCATGTATCTCTAGCTTGAGCCTACTCAAGATAGCAATCTATTGCATCTTTGACCATCTCACTCCCCTTTTCTCTCCCTTCAAACCACTTGGCCTTGTAGCATCTTCACTTGAGGATACTCTACCTTCATCCTCAACATTGCTACATACTCACCTAGGTGGAGTAGTGATTAGTCTCTGTGCATTGTGCTCAGGACCTATGCCCTTCATCTTCATCTTGCAGCTTTAGATTGCACATCAAGTATATGGCCGATGCTACCCGCACCTGTCATAACATAGTTCTGAGTAGAAAGTGGCATATGTAAAATGCATGATCAAGATGATCCTTTGAAGGATGGGCAGCATGCTTAGAGGAAGCAATCACTGCAAATGTGATGTCAGGGTGAGTCTCAAGCATCAAATATAGCAGTGAACCAATCACCTGTTAGAAGAGTGATCTGATTTTTGAGTCCACAACAAGATGAACAAGTGATTAATCTGAGGTGTTTTGGAGGTTAGTGCCACATATGGTGTCTTTCATTGAAGGCATGACAGAGGTGTATGGTTGTACACATGGGTGACATGAAAAGTGGCAAACTCCCACCAACTATCAGGTAAGCAGGTAAGGTGCTGCATAACCTCAGCTTTGTCCATTAGAGAATGCATGAACCTTTTAGCATGCCTGTTTTGTTGAGGTTCATGGAGGGCACTGTTGCAAACAACTATGCCCTCCTCCTTAAGTAATTCATCATAGGCAGCTGACTTGTATTCACCACTGATGTCTGATCCACTGTTGGACTAATGTATTGAATTAGGTTTTCACCTCCCAATGTATTATTCTTGTTGTGCAAAGGTATGGTCTAGGCCATTGAAGTGTAGTCATCCAGAAAGGTGATCAGGTGTCTGTGCTGGTGATATAACTTAGTGGGGAATGACTTAATGCCAGTGTGAATTAACTCAAAGGTGTATTCAGTGCACATAAATGTAGAAAGGATCATTGAGGTGTCTTATCTTTGGTGCAATCAGGATAGAGTGTAGGATCATTCTCTGAGATGGAGAAGTCTGGTAAGCCAGAGGTATGCATTTTAGCTTGTTTAACAACCTCTTTTGAAGGATGACCCAGGCAACAGTGGATTATCTCAAAGTCTATGATCCCATGGGCATGTATAGGGGCTGGATTTGCCTTAAGAGTGTACATGTTCTGACCTAGGCAGCCAGTAACAAAAGGCACAAGTATTTCACCATCACCATAGATTACTGTGAACTGGTTAAGCTTTTCATGTACCTTAGCACCTACTTGTAGCAGTTGACTCCAGACTTAGAGATGTGACTGACATCATGCAGCTCTAGAAAGCACTTACAATCTTGAGCATCTATCCACTGAAGCCTTACAGTACCTTTTTCTTCTATATAAATGGTGGCAAATACAGTCTAAACCAGAAGGTGCTCATTTCCACTGAGCTTGGTATAGCTTGTATACATTTCTCTGAGGGGCATAACATGCATGAAGATACTGGAATCTAGAATCCACAATCATTTATATTCCTCATATAGGTAATCACATGGAAGCATTGCATGCAAGATAAGTGGTTGCAATTTCATACACTACTACATGATGCTATAGATATAGTGACTATAAGCTGTAGGAGCAGAAGCTGCCATTAGTGAGTTGTTGTTATATTTCACCCCTCTTTTTCTCAATGATCTCAGTTTGTCCTCACAATGTATTACCTAAACTCACATGGCCTTTTGATTAGTCAGTTCTATGGCTGAGTGTATCCAGCTTCCTGACTCATTCCACACTGTATGCCTTATTTCCCCTTATCTCCCATTTCCCCTTTTGGTTTCCTCTCTTATCATGCAGTTATACAGCTTGATCCATGTATGAGACTCATACATATAAATAGGGTGTAGCACAAGTTATGTATCTTTAGCTTGAACCTACTCGAGATAGTGATCTATTGTATCTTTGATCCTCTTACTCCCCTCTACTCTTCCTAAGACCTCTCTTGGCCTCGTAGCATCTTCACTTAAGGACACTCTGTCTCCATTGTTATTGCTACATATGTACTCACCTAGGTGGAGTAGTAACCAGTTACCTTACATTGTGCTTGGAACCTTCACCCCTTGTCCTTGCCTTACAGCTTTAGGTTGCACTTTGAGTCTACAGCTGATGCTATCCATGCCTATCATAATAGTCTGAATATATGCAGACATAGTGGGCCATCTCTGGTTCCAGTTGGCACCAGTAAAGTGGTAATGTTTGAAGATAATGTGGATGAAGATATTTTTGATCTAGATTTTTAGTATACTAGACTGACATGACCACAGTACCTCTGTTCAGGTATCACACATTGCAGCATTTTCACATGACAGTACTTAGTCTGATGGCAGTGAGTTACCATGCATGTTGAATATAAGAGTACTAGTCCCATCCACTGCAGCCATGTGGTAGGGAAGCAGTTGATGCAGCTGTTTAAGCCACATATGGCACTGAGCTAGCAGGGCTCATAACCTAGTGCTGCCAAAGTTTAGTTCAGTTCAGGTTTAGTGTATATGCATTAGATTTAGGTTCAGGTTTAGGAGGCTGGCATTTTCTAGAGAACTGGTTTGAACCAGTTTGAACCATGTTAAACCTATTCAGATATAGTCACCATCATATTACTTCAGCCTTATCTAGTGAAAATTGTGGCTGATAAACTGATACAGTTTGTCAGCCACAAAACCTTATTTTTCCACTCAGTATGTGCTATGAGTACTCTAAGTCCTATTACTAGTACCATTCCAACAATGTCTGGTAATCAGTGTGCCCTCAATCCTGATAGCACCCTCAAGGATGCTTCTGAGATCAGATTACAAATCTGAAACTGATGAAAACTCCATTCAAAGTGCAGATACAGTAAATCCTGCGAAGTTATCAAGTTCTTGAACTTCTGGATCCAAAAATTGCCAGTGCATGGATTTCTTTCTGTCTTATTTGCTTACCTTGATTATGTAGCTTCAAATGCCAAACCAGCACATACATAAGATTACTAGTGTTTGTCAGCACAAATTACTGTGAAAGCTCACCACTGATGATAATGTTGCAAGCACTGCCATCAAGTGCAAATGGAGTGATATGAAAATCTTATTCACTTATTGTAGTCAGTCTTCCACTAACTGAACTCTGTTTTTCATTGATTCATTTATTATTCCCTCCTCCCACCACCACCATCATGACACCCACTGTGATAATGGATGATGATGGTGCATCTCATGCCTGACACATTATGCACCCCCAACAAATAACAATGACACTCTGCATGCCAACAACTCATGCACACCATGATGGACCACTCTGTGATGCAGATGATGATTATGGCTTCATTCACATACTGTGCATGGCTAACAGGTGATATGGACTATCATGGCCTCATGCATGCACACACTATGATACATACATGGGTGATGACCACTACTGCACTAGGATGACACCACCCTTATGTATGCCAACCACTCATGTATATATCATGCACTGCTAATGGGTGATATGGACTACCATGGCCTTATGCATGCACACACTATGATATATGGGCAATGACCACCACTGCACTGGGATGACACCAGCCTCATGTATGCACACACTATGACACATGAGCAATGACCACCACTGTGCCGGGATGGCAACAGCCTCATGCATGCCAACAACTTGTGCATATCACAATGGACCATGCAATGCAGATGATGATGACCACAGCTACATACATGTACCATGCACTGATGAACAACACAGACTACTACCATGGCCTCATAACACCATAACATGTGGGCAATGACCACCATACTGGGATGGTAATGCCTCATGCATGCCAACAACTCATATACATCATAATGGATCATGTGACATGGATGACAATAACCACAGCACCATATGTGAACCATATACTGATGGATAACATGAACTACTACCACAGCCTTATGTCCACACTGTGCACTAATAGATGATGGCAAATGATGGCCTTGGCATGTATATATGCCACACCATGATACACTGGTGACTGGGCCAATAACCATGTGCTGACAGATGATAATGGCCTTAGCAACACATACATGCACCACAATGGGCCATGCACAAGTGATGTCCATGGGCAGATGATGACCACCTCATGCATGCACCATGTTGGATGATGATAGACAATAGACAATGCTAATGACCCGGCACTATGATGGACTCATGTGACAATGATCATGACCTTCATGTATGCACATTCCACAACACATGGGTGATGGTAATCATGCTGGATGTATGATCATGGCCTTATGTGCACACTGTTCTAATTAATGTATAAATAGTTTCTTTTAAAGCATTTCTTATGATCTAAGAATAATTAGAGGTTTAAGGTTCTGAACTGGTTCTAATCCTGAACTGAACCCAGTGAACCAGTTCATCAGGTTAGTTTAGGTTCAGGTTCAGCTAATAAGGGCCCCAAAATGAACTGAACTGAACTTTGGCAGCACTATCATAACCTGTTGAAGTGCAGGCACTACAGCCTGGGCAGAGGTTAAACTAGCTAGTACTAACCAGTGTGGTTGGACACTGGTTCAAAGGTATATTGTAGAAGAGTTGTTATTAGAACTCAGATTAGAATTCAGATGACTGAGCTTGAATGATATAGTTGTACATGTGCTTATATAATCTGCTGCATTAGTACACTACACTACACTTCATATATGTATGTCAAATAGTATATTGTCCTTTCAACAAGTGGTTCTCATTCAACCTAAGCACTGTACATCCCAAGCCAATCCTTGGTCAGGGCCACCATATCAAATGGATGCTGGGGGGGCATGTTGAAGAGTCATGTGCCAGCAAGTGATTGCAGATGAGGCAAGATAGTGCAGGCAGCAGAAGTTGTTCATGATAGCAGACAAAGAGAGAGTAAGTATAGCATGATGCGAGATAAACTTAGGTGTTACATAACTGATAGCACAGGTAGTGAATGATTCTATTCTACAACAGGGAACTCTTGCACAAGAAACATTGACACACCACTCCCTTACATTCTTGGTTTGTACTTAACGAGGTAGGCTATGGGCCAACATAGGTAGACAGGTACATGGCAGTTTGACATAAGTCCAAACCTGACATTTTTTGGAGTTTAATGAAAGCCCATTACATGAACCCTGACTGAACCACATGCATGGCTGGCATGCTGATTTGAGCATTCCCCAAATACACATGGGTGACTAGCCACATGTGTGACAAATGATTTCTGAAGTTAATCTGAGGTACGGCTGAGCCTCGGTATATGGTGAAATAAGGATGGCCAGAGCATCACCTCAAGCATCTGCCAAACTGTTTCATCGATGGTTGTTGTATTGCTTGGTGTGATACAACCCCAGCATTATTTCAAGGTCAAAGGAATGGCAAATATTACCTGGTGTGATACAACCATAGTGTATTCTTGCTGGCAGAAGGAATCACAGAATAACACACAGTATGATATGCACACAGCATCATCTTGAGATCAAAGAAACCACAATGACACAACCTGCTGTGGATCAGTCAGCCTGAACATCATTGAATGAACAGGCTAGTCATAAGAAAGTTATTCCACCATGCTATAACTAAGACTTTATTTAAACTCGAGTCACTCAATGACTTGGAAGATCTAGACACAGAAGTTGGTATTCTGATTACCATACACTACAAGCCTGATTATATACACAGGATACATACAGTCAATGCTCCACAAGGAAAATAGAGAAAGAAAGTAGAGATGCAGTGAGGGTTTTGATTTCTTCCCAAATGAATTCACAGGTTCTCTGGACAGACTCGGGTGTGTCACTATCCTCAGCAGTGACTTGATCTGTGATCCAATACTTAATGAAGTCCCCCAACATGCTAATCTTTGCATTCCAGTTTGGACAACAACTAAAGGGAAACATTAGAAATACAGCCATGAATGCCATCCAAAAGAATTCACATGCCAAGATGTATGCTTGGTCTTCTTGCACCACTTGTATGAGGTGGCACTCTATCCAGTAAGCTAACATATGCCAGCAGTGGCCATTAACCAGGTTGAATGTCACTGGAAGTGGGAAGAATGGAAATAATTCCTATGGATGTGTTCAGCATGTTGGTAAGGATGTTTCTTATTACTTACTGGATGCATCTCCTACACAAAGCTGTGTTCGACATGCTCCAGATGACATTAACATGAATAGGTGAATGCATTGGAAAATTCTTCAGGAAGGTGAATAGATATTGTTATAGGTTGTGTTTTTTATGGTGAGAGGATGTATGGCAAGCGAAGAGAAAAAGAAGACTTACAAGCTGGTCAGGAATAGCAGGCAAGATATTGTTTCCAGAAAAATATATGGCAAGATGTAGCAGGTAAAGAGAAACCCCTTGAAGTGTTTGTACAGTATTGACATGCATTGTTGTCATTGTGAGAGTGGCTATCAACCTCTTGTGTTTTGCTGTGGAATTTACATGTGACTATGTGATAGTGTGACCATCTCTAATTGCATCACAACATTGTGCATGCATGGCTCAAGCTGCTCAACACTTGTGTATCCAGCACAAATCATGGTCTTCCTTGCAACCAACCCTCATCTACTGGTTTTAAGCAGGCCTAATGCTGAGGCACAAGATGAAGGAACTCTTCCTGGACTCGGAAAGTATATCTCAAATCATTCATATTCTTATACTATTCTGAGCTAATGACCTCTTGGTGTACCCTATGAATACCAGTGGCAACCTCCAGAGACTTCATCGCCATCACATTCTGGGTTGGACTGGCCATGATAACAGCCGACAACATAAGCTGGCAGTACTGGTTGCATAGGGAAGAGCCCTCGATGGGTGCAAGTTCTTGCAAGAGAAGAATGTGCCATTGGATGTCTCTGCTGAGCAGTGTCTACCTAGTCCCTTCAAGATCTCAGTTAAGCAGCCACCTGTGCTGCTAGATAAAGCTACCATTTCACTATGTACCTGTCAATAGCCCACCTGCTATGTGTCTTAGCAAAGAAGAGGCTCTGATTGGCAGTCTGTACAATGAGTACTTCACCAATCTACCTAACTTGGAGGATTACTTTGATGAGATAAACTGTCAGTTGGAGAGGGGAGAATCCCTATTTATGTGTCCCTTGGAGCCTGCTGATGATGAGTTTGGAGTAGAAAAGAATGATGGTTTGGGGTTTCAAATACCAGGTATGAAATAATTGATGGGTGGACTTGGAGAAACTGAATAAAGGCACTACAGACTATTCATCCAAAGGACATCCTTCCAACTTCTCTGACTTATCCTTGATCGATGATGGTGGTAGGTTTATCCCACTACTAATAAATTTAATTTGTACTAACAAGCCAACAGGAATTTGTAATGCATCTACTGTTCAGTTTGCCTTAGCTGTGCTTCTCGAGAGCACAGAAAGAGGTGGTACTCAATTGGGCGACAGTACTTGGTGTGCAAGGTGTTTCTACACTGCAAAAATTGCAAAAGGTGCAACAATGAATCAAGGTGCTGTTAGGAAATCCAACTGAGAAGATTACTGCAGCATCAGGAAATGTGTTCTATCTTAACTCCATTAGCAATGTGATCACAATGGTGAGTCGGTATGTGCTACAGTAGTTGTAGCTCAGTACTCATTTCATTCTGCAGCACTCCTGTAGGACTATGCCAATCTGCTCACTCAGTTTTCGATGTATAACTATCCAGAAGACAGCAAGGGTCAAATGTCTCAGGTCTATCATGGGGAGAAGACGCTTCTGAACCTTCCTGAGGGATTCACACCACCCTGTATCAACATCAATAACCACATATTCTTTGTCAATGAGCTTCTTCAGCAGTCATCAAAGTACTTTATCTCTAAGAAGTTCTTTCAAGCAAGATTGAGTGACTCGCATACAACAGAGGTGTTAGCATTTGGTCACAGCATCTCAAGAACTGAGGTAAGTTATTTTGTGGTGCATAGGTTATTACTAACATGCATTTTTTACTATTCCAGTCTCAACATTTGCATGCACATTCCAGGACATACAAATGAATGGCTCAGAATTTGTTCTGGGCTTTACTTGTAGGTCTTTCATTCTAGTTTTTTGTGCTGATTTATTGAGTTATTCCTAGCATCCTCATCTATGCATGCTGCCCTCATGCCTAATCCACTGTGAGAAAAATCAGGCAGGCACATAATGCTCATGGTCCCCCTGATTGTTTTTATGGATGATGTCTCTGGCAATATATTGAAGCAATGGAATAAACATCATGTGGTATACATGTCAAATGCCTTTATGCCACTTGAAATGCTGGGAAAAGAGTTTTGTGTTCGATTTGTGTCATCATCACTACATGCAACACCGCTGGAACTCATCTGTGCAGTGAAGAAATCCATTGTGAAGTGACCTAACAAGGACACGACCGTTGGCCTCTACTAACCACAAGAAAAGGAGGAACTGAAGATGGGAGACCGCGACTTAGGTCACAAAGACACAAGAGGTCGAAGCTGGGGACAGCTCGACT
>JBBPUL010001318.1:0-10212 GCA_038094675.1 Spongispora temasekensis
GGAAACAAAACTGATGAGCAATTGGTTTGGGGAGGATGCTAAGTATTGATGGGCTCCAGCTCTGATATGATTTCTGGCAGTTTCCACAAAGGTAGCGGTAGCCAATGATGTAGATGTTTTGATCAATGTCAACAACCCGATGGGGACTCTTCGTAAATCCATGCCTCTGGAGATAGGCAACAGGACCTGTTGCTGGCTGTTGACCTCTTTCAGAGCAGGATGGACAGGGGATCCAGTCTACGAGCAGATGTGGAAGCCATATGAAAAAAACAAGCTTGATAAAATATGCCTGCAGAGAGCTGAAATGTCCTTCGAGCTGCAAGAAAGGGGGTCTCCATCCCCTCATAGAATGTGTTTCAGTCATAGCAAGATGGTAGGCATGAAGGATTCCTGGCCATCTCCTCACTGAGTTGCTCCCACAACCGATGGTATTCACTCATGAGCCACGTTGGCATCATCGATCGTGGTAGACCCTTGCCAGCAGATTTGTCCAAAGCTGCAACTGTCTCATCTGTCTCATTTGTTTCCTCATCATCACAGAGGGGCAAGAACTCCTCAACCAATTCTTCATCATCATTTTCCTGGTCCATCATTAGCAACAGGTCTCTCGCAAGCCTTGGGTCGGTAGTGTCCATGTCCGAGCCATATGGATTCAAAGGAAAGGCAGAGGGGGGCTTTGATGGCCTGTAGACATCACGGTCACAATGGGCAGCCTGAGCAGTAGTATCCATGCCCATCGAGGCTGTTTCGCCCTGTTCTTTGTCATCTGGCAGCAGAGGTGGCACCACCACATGCTTGGCCTGCACAGCACCATCAGACTGTACAGATACTGGGCTGATGACACTCTCTGCATCAGCTACACCCTCTGAAGTCCTGGGATGGGCCTGGTTGATTATGGGTGATATAGAAACAGTGCATGCTGACCACTGATTAGGCTCCTCCGTTGTGATCTCTGCGTCAGAATGTGGGCAGCGGCTGGGCAGCAAAGCTAAGCAAGGTGTGAGCATCCCAGTATGCTCTGAGGTCGACAGGACAGAGCACTCACCTGAGGACAATGGCGGTTTTGCCACACTGAGTTTACCTGAAGCGAAGGTCAGCGTGCTCTGACCTAACGCCACAGTCTGCGTCTGCACGGCAGGCGCTCGATGGGTACAATCTGCCCGTCACATATAAGCAGAGTCCCTCGAATAGCAGAGCTCTTGAATGCACCTGGATCTGCCACACCTGCAGCAGGATCAGCGGCGTGGCTCACATCATCCTGAACCACCACTGGCAGCATGGGCAACGAAGCCCGCTCGGACGGCACAGTCAGCACTGCTCCTACAGTGGGAACCAACATGGGCAAACTTAAACACAATGAGGCTTGAGTGGCAGGGGACACGGAGTGATGTGTGGGCACGGGCAAAGTGACTCTGGACAGGATTGACTCGGAGCAACATGGAAAAGCTACCAAAGAGGGCTGATGTGCACACCAGGACTCATCGCATGCAGGAGGTACACACCACCATCTTCAGATGTGCAAGCAGACAGGACGCTGGCGTTGCGCACCTGCGTTGGCTGGCCATCCTTGCAAGGTCGGCCGACATTCTTGGTACCGGGCTTGTTCTTCGTGCCCCTCGGATGCCCGGGTCCACATTTGGCTGGTTCTGGCATTCGTTCGACTCAAGTGGACTGGCTGGTAGCAGTGGCGGCAGGGACGACGCTGGAAGGGGTGAGTCACTCAGTGAGGCCAGGCGGACAGCGCGTGTCGGCGAGCCAAAAATTAATTGCAGACTGGGCGGTCTGCTAGGTTAGGTTTCGAACTCCGCTAGGACCTAACCGCCCCACACCTATTATTTGCATGCCTGGGACTGTTTGGGACCATTTCGGTCTCACGTGACAAGCCCCTAGCCCCTGGCCTGGGGAATTTTCGCTAAAGGTCAAAAACTTTGGCGGGACTGTTGTGTGCCACAGCTGTGGGCTGTCCCTGGGGCGATCCGGGGTTAGGGTTACATTCACGAACCACAGACTATTTGAAGACTGCTCGAGGCATGCATCGAAGGAAAACGCGGAAAAAAATCGGATTGGCATCGAGTCTGTACATAGATACATGTAAAAAGATGCTACAAAAGAAGCTGTGAAGCACTTGAGACAACAGAACAATGAGAAAACGAGGGCGGACGCCAAGGAAGGTAAGAAAACGAAGAAAACAAAAAGAACGCACTGGCCCACTAGTGCATGGCGGTCACATAGCACCTTGGAGGTAGCCAAGACGAAGCCACCGGTCGCTGCCATCACCATCAGGCTGGATGTTGTAACCTTATTCAAACTCGCCTTCATTTTCTCATCACAACGGTGTGGCACACCGCATTATGTAATATGACATCACTGGTCTAGACCGATCACGTGATATGACATCATCAATGACGTCAGAGGTCTGGACCTCCTTATCTCTTATCTATGACATCATTAGTCTGGACCGCCTCATGGTAGACACATGTAGCTTACTAATGCCTCATGTATTTAATAGTAGTAGACATATATAAGATAGGCCAAGAGTCGAGCTGAGCCCCAGCTTCGACCTCTTGTGTCTTTGTGACCTAAGTCGCGGTCCCCCACTCCTAGTTCCCTTTTTCTTTGGTTAGTTGAGGCCGACAGTCGTGTCCTGTGTTAGGTCACTTCATTAGGTCGAAGCTGCCCCTTACGTCCGCCTCTTGTTGATTGCGCCGGTTACACACGCGCCCTGCTCGTCGTCTTTTACTCGCTGTCAGAAAGCCGATCCACAGGCGTAAAGTGGTTATCATTCTATTAGGGAACGCGTTTGCTATGTGACAGCTAGGAGACAACGACTCCTATACAAAACTGTTTGAGCTGCGCACGTCGGGCGCTATAGTTGGTTCGCTTTGCCAAGGCATAGACCTCATTCGAGAGGACACGCTTGGCCGCCAACAAGTAACGATCAATCCCTTTCGCACATAGTGGGTCAGTGCAGCTGTTCTGGGCAGTGCAATCCAGTGGAATAGTAGACTCTTCCGTAAGATCTACAGTCTTGGCGTACTAAAACGTCAGCCGTAGCCAGGCAGAACCCGGTTTCCCCCCCCTTCGACTCTCTGGTCCCGAGCCGGCGTACAAGACTCGTCCTCGTGAGACGAAACCCTCGTGGAGCCCTCTTTGTGGTAGTGGCAAGCGAGCTCTTTTTTTAGTTAATGTGCACTATCGGCTACGAATTCCTCGCCGTATGTAAGGCAGCCCCCAAACCTGAGTGGGACTGGACTGGAAACACGAGTTTTCAGTTAGAAGCAGCAAACATCCCACCACATCTTTTAGAATCCTTTTTTGACACACGTCGCTCCACTCCCCCCTCTAACAACCCCTACACCGCCACCGCCACCTTCCTAGTATACAAAAATGTCAGGTGTCAGTCAGAAGATCGACGACCTCACCGACCAGTTGGCCAACCTTCAGCTCGATGTGACCACTCGAGCAAAAAGGACAATAGGCGACCCCGGAGTATGGGACGGAACAAAAGCAACGTTCTGGCTCTGGTGGGCCAAAATGAAACTTTACCTGAAGGTGAAGAGCTTAGACAATCGCGAAGCAACATACGCAGTTGTGACCCGCTTGATAGGCGACGCCACCCCATTTGCTATCAGCACGCTCGAAGAATTCGGGGATAAGGACGCTGCTGATTGGCCAGCTATTGCCGATCTAGAAACCAAAATAACAACATATTTTGTAATAGGCACGCTTCGCCACGAGGCCTATAAAAAACTACTAAACATAAAGCAAACTGGCGACTTTACTATCTTTATGAGGGATTTTGCGGCGTTATTCTCCGACACCAAATGTAGCAATGAGGAAGCGGTGCACTTGCTAAAAAGAGCAGTGCAATATAAGATCCACATCGAGCATGAATTACATGGTGCTGTGCTCAATGACAACGACTACAAAGGATTGGTTGAGGCCTATACGGCTATCAATCAAAAGTTCGAAAGGACCGCTCTGGCCAGGCATACTATTGGCCCTGCCGCCCCTTGTGCTCCTAGCACTCGACCCTTCGGTGCTCGTCCCCTTCCGCGTCCCCCTGTGCCGGGACAAAGATTTACTCCCACCGGTATCCAACCCGGACAAGGCGCCCCCATGGAGATAGATCGTCAGACCCCACGCACGCTGTCCGCTCCGGACAATCGGACTTGTTTCGGTTGTCAAAGAAAAGGCCACATCTGGGCAATGTGTCCTACGAACCCTTCTCGTCGCCCCCGAAATCGCGCTTTGTATGAGGCAAGAGAGGCCATCTCCTCTCTCCATCCTCAAGCCCCAGGGTACACTGCATCCTGGCACCCCCAACAGCAGCAAGTTTCCGCTCCGCCCCCGCCCTCACAAGCGCCGCAACCAGCGGCAACAGCTCACCGTCAGGCTTGGATGACGGAAGAAGCCGAAGCGTACTGGCGAGATAGGCTCGCAGTTGAAGCACACGCTAAGGCGGGTTTTTGATGCCGACTTCAGATATGAGGGTGTCTGAGGTCTCAGACAATATTTCTTTTGGTAATAGTTTTACTTACAAAAATTCCTTAAGTACAAAAAATAGTGTTTCGGACTATGTACCTGTTTCGGAAGTTTTTGACTCGTATTATGATGAACCTGAATGGGAAGAAATAGTCCCTGTAATTAATTCTGTTGATCTTTCATCATCTTTTAACTATGAAGTGTTTGACATGCGAGAACTCGCAAAAATGGCTCAAAACGAAAATTATGAGCCTGTCTCGTTCCCGTCACACGAACTGTCATCCCGATATGGTAGCCCATCAGACGAATATTCCGTTGCGAAGTCTCAATTGAGCTCGGCTCCGGAAGAAAAACATTGGGTACTTAATTTCACACAAATGCAAAAAAATACTTTAAATTATGAAACCCCTCAGCACATCAGAATGATGCCGTATAAGACACGGCACTTACGCGAAAACGCTCTAGAAGTGGAGTTAAAACTACGAAGGAATGACCAATCGTCGGTCTGGGTGTCTGCTTTAGTCGACAGTGGCGCCACACATTGTTTTGTCGACCAAGGATTTGTCACCGCCAACGCCATCGCATGCGAAGAGCTGGCTAGACCCATTGAAGTCAGGAACGCTGATGGATCAGCAAATGTGGGAAGAGGAATTACCCATGTTTGTCAAGTTCACGCCAAAATGACAGACGGCAACCGGATTGCATACTCTTTTCTGTTAACACTATATGTATCCAATTTAGCTACAAATGCAGTGTTCTTAGGATACGAATTTCTTAGTCAGTACAATCCTTCCATAGATTGGAAAAATCACACCATGACTTTTCCCCGCTACGATGGTGTGAGCATAAATGAAATATCTCTGGAAGAACAAAAACAAATAAAAATGGAAGTTCCTAGTGAATTTCACGACTTTTTGGATGTATTTTCGTAACAGGAATCCACACGTATGCCGTTGCAGAAGACTTGGGATCATGCAATCGATTTGCAACCAGACTTTGTACCAAAGAAAGGTCGAGTAATCCCAATGTCACAAACGGATTTATTAGAAATTCGCAAATTCCTGGATGGAGAACTCGAAAAAGGGTATATTAGACCCTCTAAGTCGCCCCAGACGGCGCCTGTGTTTTTTATACCGAAAAAAGATGGAAAAAAGAGGTTGGTAATGGACTACCACTACCTTAACGAGGGAACGGTTACAAACACATATCCGTTGCCCAGAATTGATCAACTGGTTGATCGGCTTCGTGGTGCTGACATGTTTACCACGCTGGATCTTCGATGGGGGTACACCAATGTACGAATGAAGGAAGGAGACGAATGGAAAGGTGCCTTCGTCACTCCCTTTGGGTCTTTTGAACCCCTGGTTATGTACTTTGGTTATAAAAACGCGCCTGCTACGTTTCAGGCTATGATGGACGATCTCTTTCATGATCGCTATGATGACACTGGTGCTTATCTGGACGATCTCATCATTTTTACTACCGGTTTATCTCGTGCTGAGCACGCGCAAAAGGTTCGCGAAGTCTTACAGGTCTTACGGGATAATGATCTTTATTGCAAACCTTCTAAATGTTTTTTCTTCAAATCGACTGTCGACTATCTGGGTATGGTCGTATCTAAAGACGGGGTAGATATGCAACAAAATAAAACAAAAGCAATCGCGGAATGGCCCCAACCGCAATCAGTAAAGCAAGTCCAATCATTCTTAGGACTTTGCAATTATTATCGCCGCTTCATTGAAAACTTCGCACATACCGCTAAACCCTTGACGGAGTTGACGAAAAAAGATGTACCATGGTCCTGGGGACCAGCACAAGAAGACGCGTATTTAACATTAAAAGAGAAGTTCACAAAAGCTCCACTACTCGCATACCCAGACAGCACAAAAGAGTTAAGAGTGGAAACAGATGCGTCAGACATCGCTACAGGAGCAGTATTGTCAGTACATTGTGAAGATGGTCTCTGGAGACCCTGCGCTTTTATCTCACACTCTTTCAATGCCGCAGAGCGAAATTACCCTATTTACGATAAAGAAATGGCCGCTATCATTCGCGCGCTTAAAGAATGGCGTCATTACCTTATTGGAAGTCCACGATTCGAGATCTGGACTGACCATAAAAATCTCGAATACTGGAAAAAGCCACAAACCTTATCGCCATGCCAAGCTCGATGGCACGCCACGTTACAAGAATTTAACTATGTCCTAATCTATAAACCTGGATCCACAAACGCAAGAGCAGATGCTCTGTCCAGGAGACCAGATCATGGTGATGCGGTGCAGAACCTTAATGAAAATATCACAGTACTACCACCGCAAATCATTATCAATGACGTACATCTAGAGTCCCCTTTCCTGGAGAAACTACAGAAAATGTCAAAAAACCTAAAAATACCATCATCTGTTACCTGCTGGTTCGATGAAAATCAGTCTGTAGTTATCAATGACTCTAATCGCATCTTTGTACCTCCTGGTCTGAGGATAGAACTTCTCAACCTTTGCCATGACTCCCCAATTGCCGGACATGCAGGTCAGCAGCACACCTTATCCACCATCTCTCAGCATTTCTTTTGGCCTGAGATGAAAAAGGAAATTAACGAATATGTCGATCGTTGCCAAATTTGTGCTCAGTCGAAGTCTTCATCTCGTCCTCCGGCAGGAAAACTTGTACCGTTACCTATTCCTAAACATCCCTGGGAGGATATATCAGTGGACTTTATTTCTGGATTCCCTGCAGTAAACGGCTTAGACGCCATTTGTGTCGTCGTAGATCGATTCTCCAAAGAAGTGGTGTTTACACCATGTTCTAAAGCTATAAATTCAAAGGATCTGGCCATTCTATTCAGAGATCATGTATGGTGCAAGCATGGGTTGCCAAAAACAATTGTATCGGATCGAGGTCCGCAATTCTCTTCAGCTTTCACAACCGAGTTGTGCAAACTGCTTAAGATCGAGCAAAAGCTCTCTACAGCTTACCACCCGCAAACAGACGGGCAAACAGAAAGAGTCAACCGTGACCTTGCACAATACCTTCGATGTTACGTATCCAAGAATCAGGAATCTTGGCCGGATTACGTCAAATTGGCAGAATTCGCTCATAATAACACCGTCACATGTGCTACTGGTAGCATTCCATTCGCTGTCACTCGAAATTACATGCCACGCATGGGATTCGAGGTTAAACATGACACTTCGATTGCAGGATGATTCCAAACAGAGTTAGGAAAAGCACACGCCGAAGTAGAAAATGCCCTTCGCGCTAACGCAGAAAAAATGAAAGTGCAGGCTGAAAAGAAAAGATCAGCGGCACCGGAATATAATATCGGCGATTCCGTCTGGTTATCTACGGAACATTTGCAATTACCCTATGCTTCTGTGAAGCTTACACAAAAATGGATCGGACCATTTGATGTTTTGAAAACATCACCTAATACCGTTACGCTTAAACTGCCGGCCAGAATCAAAATACATCCCACGGTCAACATCTCCCGAGTCAAACCATTTAAAGATCAATTGCCTGGACAATCCGTCAGTAAACCTGATGCGGTGCACATATCCGAAGATGGTTCCGAGGAATTTGAAGTGGAGGCAATTCTCGATTCACGTTCTACTCGACGTGGACTCTCATATTTAGTAAAATGGAAAGGATATGATGTCAGTGACGCTACTTGGCAGCCGGCAGCTGATCTTGCCAATGCTCCTCTGGCTATTAAGGAGTTTCACCGAAAAAACCCGGCTGCACCTAGAAAAGTCCAAGGAGTAACTCTCCAAGAATTTGCATCGTTATTTTATGATTCTGGTTGATCTGGAATCTCAACCTAAAGACGGGGTAGTGTTGTAACCTTATTCAAACTCGCCTTCATTTTCTCATCACAACGGTGTGGCACACCGCATTATGTAATATGACATCACTGGTCTAGACCGATCACGTGATATGACATCATCAATGACATCAGAGGTCTGGACCTCCTTATCTCTTATCTATGACATCATTAGTCTGGACCGCCTCATGGTAGACACATGTAGCTTACTAATGCCTCATGTATTTAATAGTAGTAGACATATATAAGATAGGCCAAGAGTCGAGCTGAGCCCCAGCTTCGACCTCTTGTGTCTTTGTGACCTAAGTCGCGGTCCCCCACTCCTAGTTCCCTTTTTCTTTGGTTAGTTGAGGCCGACAGTCGTGTCCTGTGTTAGGTCACTTCACTGGACAATGTAGCCATCTGGGGTCGAGGGATCCAGCTCGTAGTCCTTGTACCCGAGCTGGGCTGAATCACCATTGATGGAGTGGACGCGCTTTGCGAGGAGCTGAGCAAACACGATCGCCTCCATAGAGTCGATTGGGGCAGGCTCGGCACTCGGTGTGCAATAGTGTTCATAGATGTCTTGCACTGCAATGTAGAACTCTTGAGGGTGAAACTGCTTGCTGGACGTAAAGATCCCTCATGGCTGTGGCCACGGAGGCATGTTGTCACCCTTGGTGATTTGTTTGACGCCGTCGCTGCAGTACTCCCTCTTGTGGTTGCTTGAGGACCCCTCCGGACTAGGGTACATGATTGTCTGGCAATGGGAACAAGTCTGGGCCTTGCAGAGCTGTTGGTCCAGGCATTCATGATGATTAGCGGGCCATGCACTGCAACGGAAGACGAAAGCACCTTCTTTGAGGTCCCATCCACCTCAGACTTGATGAGCATGACTGCATGGCAGTGCTTCTTCCAGAAGGTCTCTGAGTTGCGCTTGGCTGGATACCGATGTGCATGAGTCCTAACCACGGCCGAGCATGGAATGGAGCACGATTGTCACTTACATTTGTAGTCTGACCTCATTATCCTGCTCATCAGCTTTGGCTCGAGCTCACTGAGCTTCCGTAAGAGTGCGAGTGGGTTCTTGACCACCGCAGAGGACCCATGCTTGGCAACGAGGTACTTGTTGTATTCAGCCGTTGCCTCAACCCACCTTTTGGGAGTCATTTCATGTGAGACCCACTTGAATTTTGCTCGCAGGTCCATGAAGAGATAGAATTCTCCATCCTTTTGAATGGACAGTGAGCGGGCATCGATGCTTGTTGCAAGGGAAAATAGTCGTTGTGAGCGAGTCATGCCATCCACACTAGGTAATGGAAGCATCGGTGGTGTGGAGATGCTGGAAGCAACCAGGGGTTTGGGATTCATTGCCATTTCAGACTGTGAGCCAGAGATGCCAGAGGACGCAACCAATGGTGTGTTGATAGACAGGTCGGTGGCTCACGCAGTCTTGAAGTAGACTTGAAGGTCGAGATGGTTGGTTGTGGTGGGAGAGGGATCTGATGTCGAGGTCGAGCCAAGCCGCACTCGTTTGGAGGCGGAAGCTTCCTGGGCTTGCTTGACTGCAGTTGCTGTGGCCTGTGTGACTTCAACAGCAGGGCCCTTGGCTACATTAGCCTGTCCGTCAGTGGTCATTGCTGCAGCAGTCTCCAAGTCAAAATTGAACCTGCGTTTTGTGCCCGTTGCTGGTAGAGCTGTCGGAGTGGGTCGAGTGACTGAAGCACATGGCTGATTGAGGAGGGACAAGTCGATGTGGAGCTCATCAAGAATCGGGTGGCTGACCTGCAATGCAAGGTCAGCAGCAGTGTCTTGCTCAAACTCGAGTGATGCAGCCAGGGATTCCTCAGCCTCAATGATCTCCTCTTTAACCATCACCAACCCACCAAATGTGAGCGCATGATCTGATGCAGTAAGTCCAAACGATT
>JBBPUL010001319.1:0-10202 GCA_038094675.1 Spongispora temasekensis
GTTGTAGCCAAGGGTTTGTACTTTATTTGTCCCCACCAAAGCTAAGTGAGATTCCCACAGGTGATTGTGGGGCGCTTCGCGCCCCGGTTTGGGGTTAGGCATTGGAACGGTTTTTGGAGTCACTGTATATCTATGACTACCAAAATTGCATTTTTTCCTTTGGATTCAGGTAATGGGCTGATAATATTGGTGGAGATGATTTCTCATGGAGTTTTAGCTATCTCATTGGGATTTAGGGGTGTGCATATGTTGTGGGTTCACACCTTTGTTTTCTGGCAGCAATCACATCCTTTGACATATGTTTTAATGTCTTTTCTTATTGTGGGCTAGTAGTAGTTTCTTCTAATGAGATCTCTTGTACTTCTTATCCTCAGATGGCCACCTAGAGAATGATCATGATTTTTTTTTGTATGATATTTTTCTCTTTGTTTTTGTTTTGATGTTATTAAATTATGGATTTTGTTCAAATTTGATATGCTGGTGGCATTAAATTTTACTCCTTGAGGTCATTTTAGAATCATAATTTGTTTATTGTCAGATTCTACCCTCTTTTTAAAGTCTGGTCTCTAGGACAGAGAATTAGTGGAGTTTATATGACCTGGTTGGTGAATGGTGTCATAGTGAAACTCTTGGAGGAGTTGATGCCATCATGCTTGTTGGCAAGAGAGATCTTGGAGACAGGTGAAATATTCAAGATTTTTATAGTCTGTAATAATCTTGAATTTGATGTGGAAGTCAAGGAGGTAGTGTCACTATTTCTTAAGGGTGAAGATGATGGCCAGCATTTCCAAGTCAGCAACTGAATAGTTGCATTCTGCATCATTAAGGGACTTAGAAATGAAAGTGATTAGTCTCTACATATCATCTTGTTGTGACAGGGAGGCACCTATGCCAATGCCAGAACTGTCAGTTTTGATGTGGAATTTGTTGGTATCTGTTGGCATTGTGAGTTCAACCATGGTGATCATGGCCTTTTTTAGTGCTACAAAGGCATTTGCATAGTGTTGGTTCCAAAGAAATTCTCTTTTTTCTAACATTAAATGATTTAGAGGTTGGGCAATAATAGAGAAGTCTTTGATGAATCAGCGATAGAAATTAAGAAAACCTAAAAAGCCTCAGAGTTCTTTTCACAAGATTGGAACTGGCCAATCATCTATAGCCTTTACTTTCTTTAGATCCATTTTGATCCTTTCTTCAGATATCATCAAGCCTAGACATTCTGTTTCTAGAACTTCAAATTCACATTTTATGTGTTTAAGATACAATTTGTTGTCTTTTAGTATCTATAACACTTCCCTGACCACTTTGCAATGTTCCTCAAAAGTTTTGGTGTAGATTATGATGTCGTCCATGTATACAATGACTTTTCCTTTGCTGATCAAATCTCAGAAGATGTGGTTCATCATTGTTTGGAATATAGCAGGTAAATTCATAAGTCCAAAAAACATCACAAGAGGCTTGAATAGTCCTCTATTGGTTTGGAAAGTTGCTTTCCATTCATTACCATCTTTGATTCTTATGTTGTTGTAACCTCATTGAATGTCAAGTTTTGTAAAGTACTTTGCCTTTTTAAGGTTGTCAATAAGTTCATTGATTAGAGGTAACAGATGATTTTGGATGGTTATGTCATTCAGCTTCCTATAATCCTATACTGGGCATAATTTCTAATCCTTCTTTTTAATGAAGAAGAAGGCAGAGGCAAATTCAGATTTGGATGGTCATATTTATCCAGATTTTAGATTTTCTTCAAGGAATTCTTCTAACTCCTTTTGTTTGGCTGGGATAGGTTATAGGTTTTGCAATGTATTTTATGGGTTCCTAAAATAAGGTCGATGGCATAATCTCAAGGATGGTAGGATGGCAGTTCATTGAAGTTTTCTTTGTCAAACACTGATTTATAATCCCTATAGTATTTTGGGACTACTTCTTCAAATGTTTTGTTTTTCACATGTGCTGCTGCTATATCCATGGATATATTGTTAACCTTAAATGTTATCTCTTTCTCATCATCATCATCATCTATTAGTTCTGGGAGATGATTGTCTTTGTAGTGGAAAGAGACTGATCCTCATTTCCAGTTGATTGTAGGATTATGCAACCTTAACCAGTCATGCCTGAGGTATATATCTAAGGTGGATCACTGCCATTGCTATTTGTTCCAAGTGATCATCAATTTCCATTGTTACTGTGACAAAGTCAGTTACTAGACTTATTTTGTTTGACGTTTCATCAGCATTATACACCAGAATTGGTTGGGGAATTTTGTATGTGTTGATTTTATTTTTTTGCCACAAAGTCTGCATCTATGACAGTGAATGTACATCCCAAATCTATCAAAGCTCTAGTACCTAATCCCTGTCAATCATTGGTTTTCAATGTTGCCTCCACTTCTACTGAGTTTTCACTTGTATTGGTGTGTCTAACATATCGAGGTTTGTTTTGTAATTCTTTGAGTATAAGCTCTGCCTCAATTTCATTTATTGCTTTTATTTGATGCACTAACTGAGTGTCCACTTTAGAAGTCATGGATTCATGAACAAATCCCATGAGATATTGGATTGTTCTTTTCTCATCTTTTTCATCTACTACTTTCTTTATCCATTTCACAAACCAGGGATCTACCTTGTTAAACCATGATTGTCTTGTCTTTTTTTTCAGAAGGTTAACCAGGGCTCTAGTTTTATCAGTAGAGCCAAACCCCTATTCACCATGTTTGATTTCACTTAATTGTGTTATCTTTTTGAGATTTGGTGTTGTAATTTTTGTGAGGATCATTTGTGCTATTTTGACCTCTTTTTCAACACTAAATTCTTCCTTCCCATTGTTGATGACTAATATCTTTATATCACCATGGTAGTTGGAGTCTATGACACCTGCTCTGATGTTAATGTTTTTCTTTATGGACAAGCCACTCTATGGGGCTATTCTACTATAGTATTCTTTTAAAATCTTTATTTGAATTCTGGTATTTACCAGAGCCCTCTTTGTGGGTTAGATTTTTTTTTACTTTTGGCAGTGAATAAATCATAGCCAGCTGCTTCTTTACTTTCTTGTTTAGGAAGTTTTCCATTGTTCTCAACTTTTACTTCAAAGGTCTCACCTGTTTCAATACTGGGAACATTATATTTGTTTATCAAATCAAACTTATTTATAGAGGAAGTATTAGACCTCTTTTCAAAAACCCTGGTCTTTCTTGACCTTGTTCATGGCTGTCTTCAAGCCAATGGCATCCTCATATTCTCTTGTAACAACCCTAAACTCCATCCTTCAGACACATCTTTGTCTTGGATGTGGGGAGTATTTGGCACAGGGCCACTTGTCACCACACTTGAAACATAGATCTTTGGTGTGGGATTTGCTGATATCCATTGGTGCACCTTGACCAGGTTACATGCCAGATTCTGTGAATCTGGGAACCAATGCTATGGCTCCAGGCTGAGAGTTTGATTTTGGAGTTGTCTCTCTGGAGGATGGTTGCCACTTAGGGCAGAACAGATTCAGCAGAGTGTAGGGGAAATGAGATTTTCAAGCTTTAATCTTGTCAAGAATTGTTTCAGCTTTTGAGAGTGCCTTTTCCCAATTGGCAAGCACTTCTCACTCAAAAAGTTCGTGTTTTGATCTTTTCATGAACTTAACAATCTCATTTTTAATTCCTTCCCATGCAATGCAGATGAGGGTGCAGGCATGTGTAATGTAGTTGTAATCAGCATCCAACATGAACTGCTTCATTCTCATAAAGAAGTCTTCAACTGATTCTTTTCCTTGTTTTAGTGCAAGAAGTTTGCACTCAGCTTCTTGTTAGAGTTCCTTTGGTTGGAACATCTCTGCGAGCTGGTGGAGAAATGTGACCCAATATGAGTCAAGCCCATGTTGGGCAGGGTAGAGGTCTGTAAAGTGGCCAGCCACATTATCTCCATGCATGAAGTTGAGTGCAATGAGGATTTTTTGTTTGTTGCTCAGCTCATGATCAAAACCAGCAATGTATAGATTCAGGGTTCTCATCCACTGGATAAACTTCATTTTGTTGCCATTGAAGTTGTCTAGCTTGGTGACACAGGACTTTCCAATTCTGCCAGTGGAATGGAGAGTAGAGAGGAGATTGACATGGGGCATCATCAGAGAGAAGGGAGAAAATGTCCTAATTGGACAGGGAGCATGTGGTGTTGTGAAGGTTATTTCCTCTAGTTCAGATGCACTTTGTGCCATTGCTTCCACTTCTGAGATTAGCAGTGGTAGAGGGGCATTTTCTGCTCTTATGCCTATATGGCAATATGTGTTCAGCCATATAGTGTGGGCTGATTTATACTTGGCCACTGTGCTAACTTGTGGTGGTCAGGGGGTTTGTGGAAGAGAAGGCAGGAGTGGGAGATCAGAGGCATGAATTGTGCTGGTTAACATTGTTTATTGTAAAAAAGGCTGAAAAGGTGTAAAGATTATTAGATGGGGGTGTATTTTGATGAGCATTGAAGAAAGCTTGTAGAAGGAAAGGGAAGACATTAGCAGCTTCAATTTGGAAAGATGTGGAAACTGGTGTCACTGGTCCAGTTCCACTCTGATTTGGAAGATGTTCTTTGGATGGTGAGGTACTGATGTCTGATAGTGCATATAAAACTGTAAAAGATACTGCTTGCCACACTACCACAAAGAGGGCTCCATGGATTCCTGTCTCTTGATTGGTGAAAAGTCTTTCATTAGAAATTTGTAACAGGGTAATGACAGGAGTTCTACCTCACAAGGGTAGGTCTTGTACACTGGCAGGGCACCAGAGGGGTTGAGGATAAATGGAGGAGGCCAGGAAACTGCCTGGATATGGTTGATGATTTAGCTCACCAAGGCTGTAGATCTTATGGAAGAGTCTATGATTCTACTATATACTTTTCACAGATAGTACTACTGTGCTGACCCACTATGTGCTGAGAGATTGATCCTTATTTTTTGTCAGCTAGGCATGTCTCCTCGAATTGAGTCTGAGCCCTAGCAATGTGAACCAAAGCAACAGTGGACCACCATATAAACAAACATTTGGTATAGGAGTGTTTTGCTCCTAGCTGTCACATGACAAACATCAATGGATACAGTAAAATCCCTACTAAGCCTGTAGATCGGCAGAGGATAACAGATATCCTGAAAAGGGATACACTAAAGGTAAAGGGAAAGAAAAGTGAAGTAAATGATAACCTGAAGTGGGTGTAGTTGGAGTAATTGTACTCTCAATATAATTTTAGGGACAAAGGATGACAATGCTCTCACACTCAGACCACTTGAAGAGAGGATCCAAGAAAAAGAGTATATTGAGAGTGAGGAACTACTACAGTCAAGAGAAAGGTATATATACTACAGAACATGTGTTTACCATGAGGTATGATATTATATTACTAAAACTACATTATACATATGTCATTGTTCTAGATTGGTCTGAAAAGAGTCTGTGATATGTGAAAGAGGTGAAAAAGTGAAATAAGAGAAACAGTTTTTTCAAGATGCTGATGATACCATTAGCCAAAACCCAGAGTCTGTTGCTTTGGTCTATATCCCACTTTACTTAACCCTCAACCCTTAACAGCACTACTAGATATTTAATCCACCTCCCCTGGCTCAGACACAGGATGGTCCTTTAGAGAAAAGAGTAGTGGTCTCCACTAACATTGTGGAGACATCCCTGATGATTGATGGCATTGTTTACCTTGTCAATCCTGGATTTTCAAGGCAAAAGGTGTACAATCCATGCATCCACATAAAGAGTTTGCTGGTCAGCCCAATATCAAAAGCTTCAGCTCAGCAATGGGCAAGACATGCAGGATGAACATGTCCTGGAAAATGTTTCCAATTGTATACTGAAAAAGACTTTATATCTGAACTTGAGGAGTAGACACCCAGAAATTCTCAGATATGTTGAACATTAGACTAGTTGTGACACTTCTGGAGTCTTCTGAGCACTTCCAGAGCATCCCAAACCCTTTCAGGAACTCAGAAATCTCAGAAGAGTACTCAGAAGCACCAGAATATCTGGAACTATGTATGAAACTCAGTACTAATGGTAACATATGTTATAACAGTTTATATCACTTGTACATATATTATGTAAATCCACAAAGCTAGATTTACAGTGCTTTTCATAAGTCTGTGGAAAATGGATTTTTGAAAGTTGCGCCTCAGAGACAGCCGGACAATGACTCTGGGCCCAGCTGAGTGTGCATCTGAGTAAACAGCCAAGTTCATCCTGTTCTTTCCCATGGCTGAGGGGGCTGAAACTTCTTCCTCGGAGAGGTAGTATGTCTTTGCTGTGGCCCTCACTGTCTACTCAAAGCTTATACAATCTTCCAAGGGCAAAGGCCCTTCCAAGCATGAAGAAAAATCTGTCAAGACCAAGAACTGCTCTTTGTGCTTGAGGAGGGCAATTACCTTGAATTCTTGGAAGGCATTCTTGAGAAGCACAAAAAGCAAAAGTACAAGGTCACTAACAAGCACCGGTTCTCATTCAAGTTCATTCTCCCAAAAGCAAAGGGGTATTTTTTTTCTTTCATCTATTCAAGCTTCTGGGCCTAATGACATGTTTTTAGTCAATGTGCAAATGATGCAATGGATGTAGATAATGAGTCAGACTACAAGAACATGGTCCAAAAAATTCTTGATGCTGGTGATACCCCTGGCATAACCAAAATTTTAGTGGACATGAAGAACATCAAGAAGCTGCCATCCTATGAAGCTGGTAATGGTGATTCAGATGTCCCTGAAAATTGCCAGGTTTTTTCTTTTTTTTTCTTTTCCTCTGGTCAAATGAAGTGCTAATGTGTTGTTTTAGAAGTCCTTGTCACTGAAAACTGCTTTGGACATGGACTTGTGTCTTGCTTGATGGCACATCAAGCTTACTAAGCTCTACAAGAATGCCCATAATGAAGGCCTTATATATATTAGACCGTCAGATGCTGTGCAGCTCACTCCAGCCATGGTGCTTGACTGGGCTCAGGCTTTGGTATGCACTCCAAGTCTCAAATCTGGTCAGAATACTATCTAATTTGTACTGTATAGGAAGAAGGACAGGCAACATTGAACATGCCACTGAATATGCCCTTGTTTGATATTGCTAACAAAGCCCAATTTTTGCATCTGACATATAAGACATAGACACAAATACAATCTCCGACACCGTCTTCGAATCCAGCATCTGACTCCATCAATTTTCTTATGTCTGTTCTTCTACTTCAGACACTAGCTAATTCTGGCCTTCTTCCTCAGTCTTCACCTGCTCAGAGTCAGGCTCTATCTACTCTGACTCCAATAACACCTGTGTGTTGTGCAGCAGACCGAATTAATTCACCTCTGCTTCCTTCACCCTCCCAGCTCTCATAGTTCCTCAAGTATGCTGAGACAGATCTTGGCATCTCTGATGTGACCATGTATGAGTGAAAGCTCATGGCACAGCACATTAGGCCTGATATTTTGGGTGATATTGATGACAAGATACTTTTGGCTATTGGAATCCCAACTGATGACATAATTCGGTTGAAAAGAGGCTGTACTGTATGGTGGGACAGTCTTGATGCAAAACAGAAGTGCAGCAACACAAATCAGAGTGCAGCTGGCCCATCAAGACTGACCTCCCCACCGAAGAAAAGAGTTGCTTATGAGAAGAAGTACTATGATGGGGGTGGTTTGTGCTTTACTAGACCTCCGATGGAAGCTGGTGATGATGATGGACCAAAGGATTATGGTTTGTGGTATGAGTCTAAGGAACATGAAACCTGGCTTCCTGTCCCAAAGGGTTATATAGTTTGTGAGGATGCCGAGGAGGATCCTGCTGACCAATTGTTCATGTTCTAGAATACTGATGTCTTTGTGGTTGATTTTATTCGAGTGTCTATGCCCATTATCACACACAGTCGTCTGCACATCATGAAAAAAATACATAGTAGGACAGACAGAGAACAAAAATGTCAATTTACACTACACAATATAACCCGATGCTCTAAAAAATCCTTCTGCCTTGTCTGGAGTGATACTCTGGCATGCGTGAGCAATTGTGGTCATTGAGAAGTCATCAGAGCGGCAGCAAAAGAAGGCTTTGATTGCAGAAAATGCTTGCTCAATCAGATTGTAATCTGGGGAGTAAGGCAGGAGGAAAATGAGTTTACAAACTGTACGAAGTTAGTATACAGTGTTGAATAGTAATGGACATCTAAAACTTATGATGCATGTCCTCAATGAAGGCATAGACCTCCTCACTACAGTAAATAACATACCACATGTTCCCTCAAAAATGTTGAAAAGCGCTGGCCATCAACCGGACCTTCAATGATATCATACATGATAATTCCATCAAGTGTGATGGCAGGAAGAATGGAAAACCTTTCACCACGAACAAAGTACTGCTTGACACAGCAATGCACTCCTTTTGCTGACCACCCATATGGATGGGCAGACGTTCATTTATCCTTCACAGCTTCATCAATAAAAACAAGCATATTTGGGTCTGGTACCTCAGCAGCAATACGATTTGTGTACATTGCACGTGCCTCCTCATTTTGCTCTGCAGCAGGAGAAGAGACAATCTTTCAGATAATGCAAAGATGCTGGAGAGTTCGGAGAAGGGTCAGAATCATGGCATGCTTGTGGCACTTGATCCAAAGCTCCTGCTGGAGCTCGTCTAGATAGATAGTGCTGTGATGCTGAATAAGGGTGGATATAAAGTTGACATCAGCAGAACTGAGAATGCATGGATGCCCAGAGAGACAAGAATATTTGCAGGGGTTGGTAACTGCACCAAATTTCAAGTACAGGGATAGCATCTTATAAACAAGAGTCTTCTTGATACCCAGTATACAACAAATCTCCTTGATGCTGTGGTTTTGATGGTACAGGAGTGGGATTTGGACTTTGATGTAATATAGAAGTTTGAACATTTTCTCCCTGATCTCACTTGATAATGTTTGACAATATCAAAGGTGAATATACTGATGAAGGGCTTCCCAGCCCTCAAACAAGGTGCAATTTGGTAAATACAGTTTTGGATCTGGTCAAGATTAGAATCAAGATATAGTAATGAACTGCCACTTGTGCCACCCACCACCACTTGTGCCAATGTGGAAATTTGACACCACACACCCACAAAAGGGCCCTGGTAATGTATGTAAAAAATATTAATATTTAGTGTCCTAAGAAGCAATAGCTTACAAAAAAAAAGTTGCATTGCTGCATGATGCACAGTGTTGGAAATAGGGTGTGAAATATGTGAGTTTTTGAGTGTACTACTACTGGGTGTTCTACCAGTCGATCTGTTGCCATAGAAATTGCACATAAGGTCTGTGATATGGCTTTCTACAGGTCTACATCACAGTTATCCTTGATCTATGTATCAGCAACTTGCTAGTGATATGCCAGGGAGGGATGTCTTTTCACTCATATCTGTTATCTTATCACAGTTATCATTGCCTAATATGGACTAGTGAGTAATTTTGACAGCAATGGCATGCAATGGTGCTGAAATGTAAACTCAAAAAATGCCTGGGCATGCACAGTCACAGACCAAAAAAAAAGAGTCCAGTCAAGGCTACAGGAGAAAGCTATCTCTGAAGCTGTTGAGTTATGCAAAGAAGAGAAGAAGAAACCAAAAGATCAACAGTCAAGTTTATGTGCCATCTGTAAAAAGATAGAAGATGAATGGGGAAAAAGAAAAAGTATGTGAGGATAAGCAGGGATATAGTGCAACAGCAGCTGCAGGGTGGATGAAGTTCACACCAGTTTAACATGGATACAAATTCCTGGCTAACAAATGAAGAAGAGGACAACATGGTCAATTTCTGTCTTGACTATGCTGCATGAGGGTTTCCAATCATAACTCACTAAAGATGCATGTTGATGTAATCTTATGTGCATGTCTTGGAGAGAGCTTCACAGAGTCTGGAGTCAGCCAGAATTAGACAGACCACTTTATGGAGTATCATTCAAATCAACTGGATCAGTACTGGAGCTCTTCCCTTGATACCAATCATGGACATGCTGTTAATGAAAGCACACATCAAGCATGGTTCAAACTCCTTGGAGATACAATAAAGATGCACCAGATCGAAGAAGATTGCTTATGGGCAGCAGACAAGATGGGATTTCAACCAGGTGGAGAAATCAAAGAATGAGTATTGGGTCTTGTTGGGGCCAAACTACAATATCAGCAACATGATGGCAACTGTGAAACTATTACTGTGATT